>OZ012614.1:15278638-15481138 GCA_963942555.1 Aleiodes leptofemur | reverse complement strand
AAAAGAAACTAAACTTAAAAAAAGGTACCGAGAAAAGAGAAAAAATGATCTCCTACAATTTCTTCGTTATTTCCCCAGTGAAACCTAGGAAATAGCTTCAAATTTCTACTTTTTTTTTTTTTTTTCGTTAGAAAATTAAGAAATTGGAGATTTTTCATCTTGTCGAATGTACGGATGTACGAATGACACGGGGATTGTGTAAAAAGTGAGTCCGGAGCCCCGGGAGTCGTTGCCTCGATGAGGCACACAGGGTTGGGGAAAAAAGGTGGGAGAGAGGTTAGAGTAGGTAGTGGTTGGGTAGTTGAAATGAGGTGGTAAAGGGGATGGAAGAAGCCATATAGAGAGTTAGAGAGAGAGAAACAGGGTAGAAAATCCTGTCTGGGGACTGTGAATGCGTGCGCATCTATATATTGGAGGTTATCCAGAACCCCCGGGATACCAAAATGTTGAGGCTTATTTCATATATAACTATATTTATAGATTTATCACAGCAATCTCGTTAATCCCACAAATTTTTCAATCAATACCATTTTTCTTTCATATTTTTTATATTTATTTAAATGTTAAATGTGTTAAGTCGGTTCACATTTTTGTGTGTTTGTGTGTTCATGGGTCTTCTGAATGTGGACTGTGTGAGATGAAATTCCAGGGAGTTGAAATAGAGAGAGAGAGAGAGAGAGAGAATTTTTTCACCGAGGCACCATTTGATTTGGTGAATTGTCTGAGGACTTTACCCTATTTTCTAACTTTCCAGTGTCTGACCAAAACTCGGATTATTCACTTGGAATTTGCCAGAGGCAGGAATAATTAACTAGCAAACTTTCGGTAGACTATTGAAAATAAAATTGGAATAATTGAATTGAGAAACCCTATTGGATAATCCATTGAGATTGTGAATTAATGCTCTGATACACAGTCGTTTCTGGGGATTTGTATCGATTTGGGGGGGGGGGGGGGGGGGGTTGAAGAGACACGAATTGCATGAATTCACATTTTAATGGCTTATTTTTTTGATGATGTATCGAAGATGCTGTTTTTTTTACATTTTTCTGAATTTTTTCATAATTTTTGTCCGTGCAGTTTACACAGAGAAAAATGTTTTCTTAATTTAAGAATGTGCAGGCACTTAATTTAAGAACGTGCAGGTCACTTAAATTAAGAAAGAAAAAGTCATTTAAATCAAGGTAGAAAAGTCACTTAATTTAAGAATGTGCAGGTCACTTAAATTAAGAAAGAGAAAGTCATTTAAGTCAAGGTAGAAAAGTCACTTAATTTAAGTGACTTTTACTTTCTTAAATTAAGAAAGAAAAATTCGCTTCATTTAAGTGAGAAAAGTCACTTGATTTAAGCAAGAAAAGTCACTTGATTTAAGTGACTTTCACTTTCTTAAATTAAGAAAGAAAAAGTCACTTGATTTAAGTGACTTTTACTTTCTTAAATTAAGAAAGAAAAAGTTACTTGATTTAAGTGACTTTCACTTTCTTAAATTAAGAAAGAAAAATTCGCTTCATTTAAGTGAGAAAAGTCACTTGATTTAAGCAAGAAAAGTCACTTGATTTAAGTGACTTTCACTTTCTTAAATTAAGAAAGAAAAAGTCACTTGATTTAAGTGACTTTTACTTTCTTAAAATAAGAAAGAAAAAGTTACTTGATTTAAGTGACTTTCACTTTCTTAAATTAAGAAAGAAAAATTCGCTTGATTTAAGTGAGAAAAGTCACTTGATTTAAGCAAGAAAAGTCACTTGATTTAAGTGACTTTCACTTTCTTAAATTAAGAAAGCAAAAGTCACTTGATTTAAGTGACTTTTACTTTCTTAAATTAAGAAAGAAAAAGTTACTTGATTTAAGTGAGAAAAGTCACTTGATTTAAGTGACTTTTTCTTTCTTAATTTAAGAAAGTAAAAGTCACTCAAATTAAGTGACTTTTCTATCTTGAATTAAGTGACTTTCTCTTGCTTAATTTAAGTGACCTACACATTCTTAAATTAAGTGAAATTTCGAGAAACAAAAAAAAATTATATTCACAAGCTAAAGATATGACTTTCGAATAGTTTAATCACTTTTTTCGGGTAAATTGAAGCACTTTTCCCCGAATTATCAGCAATTAATCGAAAACAAAACCTAAAAATCCTCATTTTTCCTGTTTTATCGACCATACTCTAGTACACTACCTTAAAAAAAGAAAAATAACAAGAAAAATCCGTATAATTTTAATTTCAATTACGAATTAATTGAGATTCTTTCTTCTTTTTTTCCCATTCAAAGTAATTGAAGAATCCTTTAATTAATTGGCCAATTACCTGACATTACTGGATCGTACTGAGGTGACACCATTTGGCCTTTAATGGTGTTTTCCAAGCGTGTGTTCACTCGAGGGTTAAGTATATGAAAGGGGAAACGCGTGCTGAGATAAAAGTGTCCTAAGAAACACACAGCTGGGGGTTCTACTTCACTCTTTTTTTTTTTTCTTATATCCCTATCGATGTTCTCAATTCCTCTTTTTTTTCCCTCTTTTTTTTTGTGTCTCACTCTCAAGTGTTTATTAGAGCCCAAAAATTCACTCATTTTTTTCTGCAGCATCTTTAAATCTGTATCTCATCTCTCGCTGCAAACGAAAGTCCATTTCCCATCTATATATAACACATACAACCAAGGAAATATATAAGTTCAGCGAAAAAAAAATGAAAGAAAAAATTACTTCGCATTTCCTCAGAATCTCTTTAACCCTCTGTGACGCAAAGCGCGACCTATCTTGATGACCTTCGTTGAAAGTTTAAGTGAGCATTAAAACCGTTTTCCCCCGTTAAATTCTCAGCCTTCCAATAAAATAAACGAAAAGAAAAAAGAAGACAAAATTAAAATGCAATCTCGGTATAATTTTCCTGATAATAAAAAATAAAAAAATAAAAAAAAATTCAATAAAACCGGAAGCTGGGAAAAATGGACCATAAGTCTCGAAATGATGTACGATTTTTTTTCAGGGTGATGGAGTTTGTTAAAAAATCTGAAAAAATTTGAGAACATGCTCAAAAATGTCTACTTTGTAGCTGAATTTTTTCAAATTTTTTTGAAGACCCCTTCACTCCGAAAAAAAATCGTCAATCGTATCGACTTGGGGGTCCATTTTGCCCCCGGTTTTAATCTAAAAATAGAAGGAAATAAAAATCAATGAAATATTCATTAATGGACAAAAATACGTCGTCAATTGGTTAATCTAATAGTGTAGCCCAACACACACACACACACAAGGAGTAATAACATTAAGTAATATTTACTAACAGGTCTCGGAGGTTGTTGGAGGATAGTATGTGAGAGAAAGATAGAGATAGAGAGAGGCCTCTAGGTGATAGTTGGATAAAAGTCCCAGTGGGTTACTGGAGGGCTGGAGCGAGAGACACTTGTGGGTGGGATTCCAGAGGGTGCAGCGTGAGTAAAAGAGAGTGTTAAAAAAGCCTCACACATATACATATACATATATACATAGACTGGTGTATTCACCATCAAGTAGATTAACTGCAGGCTACGTTCCATTTATTCCTCTGAGTAAATGCATATAACGGTGTTATACTTGTGAGGGACTTTTGTGGGATCCAGAGATCGGCAAAAAAAAAATTCGCATTTTCAATTTTTTAATTTTTTTTACTTCTGTCATTTCCATCGAAAAAATTTTAATTACTTTCTTAATGAAAAATTTGGATTTTTAAATTTTTCATTAGTTTGAAAATTAATTTTTTTTTTTATCAATTTTAGATTACTATTGTAATTTTAAATTTGACTGATGGAATTTCATAATTATTTTCTTTATTAAACTTATTAACATTTTTATTAGTTAAATTGAATTATAAATGTCATATAAGCGTCATTTAGATTGGATTAAATTATAAGTTCTTATTTGTGTTACATTTAGTTAACACTCTCAACTCAAAATTTTTGTTTGAAAGACGGTTATATTTGGGAAGATTAAACATAGTAGCGTTGATTTTATTATAAAATTAATTATTCCAATCAATTAATAAGTAAGAAAGAATCAAAATTTCGAATAAAAAAAAGCATTATAAAATTTCATCAGTCAAATTTTTAATTACAATAGTAATCAAAATTGTTAAGAAAAAAAATTAATTTTCAAACTAATGAAAAATTTAAAAATCCAAAATTTTCATTGAGAAAGTAATTAAAATTTTATCGATGGAAATTACAGAAATAAAAAAAATTAAAAAATTGAAAATGCGAATTTTTTTTTTGCCGATCTGTGGTGGGATCTAATTTTCTGGATGATTGCACTTCTTTTTCCCAATTTTTTTTTTTTTGTCGGAATAAGTGTCAAAAAGTTTGGGATTGATGGGGGAAAAAAGACTGGTGAGGTGTTGCAATTTTAATGATTTTCCGTAATCGAGGGATTAATATTCAATTTAACTGGACAGGTATTTATAGATCAAACGTGTCCTCTGGTTGAGGGGGGGGGGGGGGGGGAGGCGCACGTGATTTTACCCATTGAATTAATATCTGGATGAGACACTAATAGCAGTGGAATATGATGGAGGAAGAATTTATCCAATTTTACTGTGGGAGAAATCGAAAATACGCTTTGGAAAAACAAAAGGCGGATTAAGGTAGTATGTATATATATATATATACATATATATATGTCGCTGAAGGTAGCCGTGATAATTGATAATATCTGTAGAATTTTCGGACGTTTTGGGCCTCATGTCAATGATGAGATCCACAGCATTTACTCATTTTCACTGATTTGAGGGTATTTCTCGTAATAAAAACCGTTCATCTCCGTTTTTACTCGAAGAGATTTTGTAAAATAGGAAAAATAAGATTGACTGACAAAAAAATCGATGCTTTGATGGATCTTAGATTAACGTAGTGGAGAGACTGTGAAGGATTAATTTTATAAGTCCGGTTCTATGGCGAATTGGAAGACAATACTTTTTAGGGTAAAGGGCAAAGGTGTTTGGAAGCCCTAGGAACCAAAAATTTGAGGGACGTCATATTTGGAGGGAAGATGGAATTTTTTGAAGTTTAAAATTTCTCATTTTTCGCATATTTTTTTTTAAAGTCCAGCCCTATGGCGAATGAGGAGACGATTTTTTTAGGGTGTTTCATCCCCACCACCGCTATTTTCAGTAACTTCGATAATCCATATCTCTGAAACTACACGGACAAAAATTATAAAAAAATTCAGAAAAATGTAAAAAAAATATTATTTTTGATACTGCATCAGACAAATAAAAAGTCAACTGTCCTCGAATTTCCTCGGATACTATCTTAAATTTTCACGTTCCAAATTTCCATGATACCTCCATCGATCATATCACTCGATGGATTAAATTGGACCCTTTAATGATAACCGTGAAGCAGAAGAGTCTCTCTAGAATTTTAAGGAAAAGCACTAACTGCACTCCTTTGATGTTGACACTCAAGGGGAGCAATAAAGCCTCTCTATCTCTCTCTCTCTCTTTGATACGAAATTTCCAGCATCAATTCACCAGAGGAAAAACTCCATTGCAACATGATAGCATCCACTTCTGGACACTAGTCCATTCTATACAAAACTAGTGAATGAGTTTCAATTGCTGAAGCCCTATTACAACATTCCAATTTTCTATTACTCATCGAGTGCTTTTCATTGAAATTTCAATAGAGATTCGATAATTAAATTTTAAAAAGAAAAAAAAAATCCTCATTTAATTACACAGAATGAAGGTAATTTTCAGTAGTGAAGTGGTGAAATGGGTTGAGTCGATTTTTTCTGCTTTTTTTTTTGAAAATATCTCGGAAACTAATGGACATACGTTTTTTTTGTCTGCTAATGGACATTCCGTCCTTTTTTGCCTATTAATGGACATACGCCTTTTTTGCTTGTTGATGGACGAAGGCCTTTTTTGCCTATTAATGGACATACGCCCTTTTTGCCGATTAATAGACATTCGCCCTTTTGACCTGCCAATGGACATACGCCCTTGTGCCTATTAATGGACGAACGCCTTTTTTGCCTATTAATGGACATACGCCTTTTTCACCTACTAATGGACATACGCCTTTTTTGCCTATTAATGGACATACGCCCTTCTTGCCTATTAATGGACATACGCTTTTTTGCCTGTTAATGGACATACGCCTCTTTTGCCTATTAATGGACATACGCCTCTTTTGCCTGTTAATGGACCAACCCCCCTTTTTTGCCTATCAATAGACATACGCCCTTTTGACCTGCTAATGGACCAACCCCCTTTTTTGCCTATCAATAGACATACGCCCTTTTGACCTGCTAATGGACATACGCCCTTCTTGCCTATTAATGGACATACGCTTTTTTGCCTGTTAATGGACATACGCCTCTTTTGCCTATTAATGGACATACGCCTCTTTTGCCTGTTAATGGACCAACCCCCTTTTTTGCCTATCAATAGACATACGCCCTTTTGACCTGCTAATGGACCAACCCCCTTTTTTGCCTATCAATAGACATACGCCCTTTTGACCTGCTAATGGACATACGCCCTTCTTGCCCATTAATGGACATACGCTTTTTTGCCTGTTAATGGACATTCGCCTTTTTTTGCCTATTAATGGACAAACGCCTTTTTCACCTACTAATGAACATACGCCTCTTTTGCCTGTTAATGGACCAACCCCCTTTTTTGCCTATCAATAGACATACGCCCTTTTGACCTGCTAATGGACATACGCCCTCGTTGCCTACTAACGGACATACGCCTTTTTTACCTACTACTGGACATACGCCTCTTTTGCCTATTAATGGACAAACGCCCTTGTTGCCTACTAACGGACATACGCCTTTTTTACCTACTAATGGACATACGCCCTTTTTGCCTATTAATGGACATACGCCCTTTTTCCCTGGATCCTTTCCTGTAGCTCTTGAAATTATCTACCAAAAAAAGATTCAGGGCAAAAAAGACGTATCTCCACTAGGTCTCAAGAATCATTCCATTGAGAATCATCAAATAAGTTCAAAATGAGTTGACTTAACCCGTTTTACCACTTCACTATTGAATTGAAGCTTCTCTTCTCTCTTTCTCTCTCTCTCTCTTTTTTGATAATAAAACTGAATGAAATGTGACATTATTTCCCAATTTTTTTTTTATGAAGCATCGAAGCATAGAATAATTGACATGGACATTAACGTGTCATGGGGCCTTTGCCAAACTGTATTTAGAGCTCAAGAGGCTCTGAAAATACGAAAATTGAAGGATTTAACTCAAGGAAGTAAGATAAAATTACGTGAAATTTGTTGTAAAGCCTCGTGTGAAATGTCACGAGTGACTTGGTTTTTATTATCACACAGTGTGAAGAAAAAAAAAAAAAGTGGTTAGGGCAACACTCTCAAAAGAGATAGAGAAAACACAGCTGGAAACTCGAGACAATTATTGATTGATTGATCCGAAATACTCGTATTTTTTACTGCAAAGAGAGAAAAACAAAAAGTTCATAAACGAAAATTTCGGAAATTAATATCCTTTATGATTTCAATTAATTCACAATTATTCAATAATTATCTCATATTAATTATAAAACGGATAGATATATATATATATATGTATTCTCTCTCTCTTTAGCGTAGAGATAGTGTGGAAATGAGATTTGGAATTGGATAAACCAGTGCTATTTTGCATAAAAGAGTCAAGAATAAAACAGATGCGAGAAGCAAAAAGAAAAAAATAAAGCAAAAAATAGGAGTAAAAGTTATCTTTGCTTGAGATAGCATGGTTGTATGTTCTATGTACGGTAGAGAGACCGTGTGCTCCCAGGGAGGGTGCCAGAAGCCCAGGGTACGAGGCGTTATTGATCGTGAAAGAGGAACCCAACGATGAGAATCAACGTTTTATTTTATTTTTTTTTCTTCTCTTCCTCATTTTCTACACTTTCCTTCTTTTTTTCTTGAAAAAACTTATTTCCGGTTGTTACTGTATATGAATTTGCCGGGAATTTTAAGCCTTTGTAGAACAAAATTTGGACAAATTACCTTGAAAAGTCGAAAGATTATGGAAAAGTGATGATGATCGATTTTGGGAGATTTATGGGTTGAATGGAACTAATAGTAATTGAGTTCCTGTTAAGTTAAGATATTATACCACCGAACTCGAGTACAGTTAACCCCTCATTTTTTTTGATGCTATATCAAAGATGATACTTTTTTACATTTTTCTGAATTTTTTCATAATTTTTGACTGTGCAATTTATGAGATATGAATTATCAAAGTTACTGAAAATAGCGGTGATGGGGATGAAACGCCCTAAATCGGAGAGAAATAACGAAATTACTAAAAAATCACAGGGTTGACCCATTATTTAAAAACAATTGGCGAAGAGCACAGCATTTTAACTAAATAATAGAAGAAAAAAATCTTCAATTCACCGTATAGTTATTGAGAAATTTTAATTACAAGGTAATCGTAACTATTTGCCTCTCTCTCTATCTCATGCATGTGATGGGAGATTAGTAATGTTAAAAAAAATACGAGAAAAAAAAATTATATTCACATGAAGATATGGCTTTCGAATAGTTTAATCACTCTTTTCGGGTAAATTAAAGCACTTTTTCCCCGAATTATCAGGAATTAATTGGAAACAAGCCTGAAAATCCTCATTTTTCCCTGTTTTATTAACCGTACTCCAGGAGACTATCTCAAAAATTTAAGAAAAATCATTTCGAGTGGAAATTGTCTATTATTGAAGCGTATTTCAGTTTTAAACGGAATTTTCCGAGATTTTCAAAAGGATCACGAAAACCATTAGGTTTAGGAGAATTCATGAAGAGATCTTTTTTATGAAGAATTGAATTCTCTACAAAAAAGGTCTCTTGACAAATTCTCCTAAACCCAACGGTTTGCGAGATCCCTTCAAATAATGAAACGAAAGTGAGAAATTTAAAAAATACTCCTGAATTGCACGTTTCGCGACATTCATTTATTTGCTTTGATGAAAATATCATCAAAGCAATATCATAGAAGATTAGTAATGTTGAAAAAAATACGAGAAAAAAAAATTATATTCACATGAAGATATGTCTTCCGAATAGTTTAATCCCTTTCTTCCAGATAAATTAAAGCACATTTTCCCCGAATTAACAACGATTAATTGAAAACAAACCTACAAATCCTCATTTTTCCCTGTTTTATCGATCGTACTCTGCTATACTACCTTAAATGAAAAAAAAAGATAATCTCTCACCGTGCAATTCGATTGAAAGGGCTGATAGGTAAGCGTCATTATTTTCGGAATTCAAAAGACCCACACACACACATATATAGGCACATATGCTGCTTCTACACTGGTCCATTCAATGCGAAATTCTCTCTGGCACACAGGGCATTAATTAGTTACTGCCTCAATTCTCTCGACCCTGTCGCATTCAACTGATATTTCAACTTCACTTTAATCATTACACTTTATTGATTACGTATTTCTCTCTTTATTGTTTCCTGAGGAAATAAAGTCCATCACATTATTCGGAAAAAAATAGTCTTTTCTTTCCTTTTTTCCTTGTGAAGATAGGGAAAAGTTAAGAAGAAGAGAGTAGAGAAAATTCGTTTTCATTAGAGGGATAATTGGATGAGATTTGAATGGATTCAGAGGCTATATATGTGTGCACAGTCTTGCTAATGAACTGTTACTAATGATTCATTGCTACTGCCAGAGACCAGAGTACCTGTGGCCAATGTTTTATCTATTTTTCATTCTATCTGTAGCCACAGTGACGTTCCATTCAATTCCTTTGATAAGACATGGCAATCAATGAGTTCGAAAAAGTGGGAAAAATCCTTTTTTTTTCAATTACTTTGGTTCTATCAAATTTCGTTCGAAATTTGTGGAAATACTTGAGGGAAATTTTTTTTTGATGATTCTACTAAAAATCTGAGGAAATTCGCGATGAAAACGTGCATTAAAATAGATTTTTAGGAATTTTTTTGGGAAAATTGAATCATTTTGGAGCAAAATTGAAAGCTTATTCCTTCTTATTTTTTGAAAAATTCAGTTTTTTGAGAATATCTCAAGTTTTATCGATTATAGCCTAAAAATTCTGGTCGGAGATGAAAGATGAGATCATTTTCCATTGATTTATGGGGTTTTGAAGGGAAAATAATCGATTTTTGATGGATTAAAAGGAGCAGAAACTGATTATCTCGAAAAAAAATGCCATAAATACTTGAAAAATCGGTAAATTTCATTCAAAACCACATGAATCGATGGCAAATGATCTCATCTTTCATCTCGAATCGGAATTTTTAAGATTCGACCATTAAAACCGGAGATATTCTCAAAAAACCGAAATTTTTCGAAAAAAAAACCTTCGAATTTACTCCAAAATGATTAAATTTTCCAAAAAAATGCCTAAAAATCGATTCTAAACCATGATTTTCACCGCAAATTTCCTCAGCTTTTCACTGGAATCATCAGAAAAATTCTATCTCAAACTGTTACGAAGTTAAGCACTATTCTTCCGCTATATTCCATTCGCTTCCGTAAACTGCTGCTGCGATACTTTTCTGCAACAAGAAAGAGAGAGAAAAAGAGAGGAAGAGAGAGATAAGACCTCAAGAGATAAGAAAATGGTCCTCTGCGGACATCACACCTCCACTGAAGACGGTAAAACGTCCAGTTCTCATCTCTCTTCTTTTGTCTCTCCTTTATTTCTTCTCTCACTTCTTTCATTTCTGTATTCCAGTCTTCAAATCCGATTTCCTTGATTCTCGTTTTATTTTCAGGTAGACAAGGCCCCCTGGGAAAGATAAGGCGTCTCTCCCAACGACTCTTTCTCGCTTATCGCACCCCCCTCCCTCCTCTTTACATTTTTTTTCCTGGAATTTTCTAAAATCCTTTTTTAATCATTTTTCTTCCATTACCAACGACGTCGAGTAATTTAATATTTCAAGGCCAACGAATTATTTTTAATAGGATTGGGGAAAATTGGGGTAAAATGGAAATTGCAGTAGAGCGGTTTGGGATAGAGATTTTCTGATGATTTCATTGGAAAGCTGAGAAAATTTTGGGCGGAAAACATGTGGAAAAACTAATTTTTTGAAATTATTTGAAAATTTTATGATTTTGGTCAAGTTTTGAAGGGGTAAAAACTCCATAAATACTTGAAAAATCGGTAAATTTTATTCAAAACCACATGAATAGATGGCAAATGATCTCACTTTTCACCTCAAATCGGAATATTTAAGATCCGACCATTAAAACCGGAGATATTCCCAAAAAACCTTAATTTTTCGAAAAAAAACCTTTAAATCTACTCCGAAATGATCAAATTTTCAACTTTTTTAGTGTAAGCCTTTCGAAAATCGAAAAAATTCACTTTTTCGGTAATATCTCTGGTTCTGTTGGTCGTCGAGACCTGGGGTTCATCTCAAATGAAAGGTGAGCTCATTTCTCATCGATTTATGTGGTTCAAATTTTTTTAAATCAATTTTTCAAATACTTATAGGCCATTTTCTGAAAATCAGTTTTTGCCCTATAAATACTTGAAAAATTGATAGTTTTTTTTTAAACCACATAAATCGATGGGAAATGAGCTCACCTTTCATTCAAGATCAACCCCAAACCGCTACGACCAATAGAACCAGAGATATTCCCGAAAACCTGAAATTTTTCAAAAACAGAAGGTTTTCACCTTCAAATCTCGAGCAAAAAATGGAATTTTCGAAAAATTCAAAAAAATAACTTCCGACATATGATTTTCATGGCAAATTTCCTCAGCTTTCCAATGGAATCATCAGAAAAAATCTATCTCCAATATTTCCATCAATTTCTCCCAATTCCCACACTATAAAACACCAAAACTAACAAATCTCCCTTTTACCCGTTTTACCCCTACATTCTCTCATTATTTTCATGCATCAACCTATAAAACCAATAAAAAAAAGCCCCCATTCATATTATCTTGGGAAATAATGAAATATCACAATTCAGTAAAAAAAATTCCCCAGCTATTGAAGCCTGACAATCTAAATGATAAAATTAATCACAAAAAAAAAAAGAAAAAAAAATGAAAAGAGCATTTCCCTCCAAATGCACAATATGTAATATTTACTCATGATATCATCCATATTATCTCTATCTCTGACGAAAAAAAAAAAAAAGTAAAAAGAAAAAACTTTTCAGTTTATTTCTTCTTTAATGAAGGGCTTATCACAACTTTGAGTGATTCTATTCATTCATTATTGGGGTAAAGGTTTGTATAGTTGTTGACGTCTGACTCACCGGCAGGTGGTTAAACTATTTACACAGTTTTATCCACACACAATTTTCGAAATATCGTGACCCCACAAAAAAACTCCAACAGTTCAACAGCGAGAATTGGGAAAGTTTGGATGGAAAAGGGCAATTTTAGCTGTTGTGATGAGCTTTTTTTTTAAAGGGATTTTTTTAAATGAGAATTATTTGTTTTTGGAGGAAAAACGATGATAACGAGAGGATTTTGCGAGGACTGCGCCAACTGTTGGCCAATGATTCGCATGGCAAAGTTCAAGGGTTGATGGATTTTCGTCATACAGAGGGAGCTTTTCCCTTAAAATAAGAAATCTTGGATAAAAAATCCTATAAAAATGAATTTTATGAACAAAAAAAGATGGAAAATAGTTTTTTTTCTTCAATTTTTTGTTAAAAATTGAGGCGAATGATTTATTTTCTAAAATCCATTAATCGTTACTATGAACTTTTCGATTTTAGAAAAATCGATTCTATTTCATCAGTTTTTTCATCTGCGAAATATCGCGGAAATTAAACGAGATAAATGATACTAAAAATAAGAAAAATCTGACAATTTTTAACTTTTTTTTTCATTAACAAATAAATTATTTCAAAAAATAAAAAATCTGCACATGTAAAAAATTCAAAAAACCATTTCGAAAATTAAAAAATTGAAGTCTCAATTTTTTAAATATTTTTTCTTAGAATAATTTATTTATTTAGAAAAAAAAATCAAAAAAATGGTGAATGTGTGCTAATTTCTTTATCATTGTTAATTTCATTATCATTGAAATAGAGCGATTATGCCCTAATTTTTTTTTGGAGCTTTTAAAAATTTTCTACAAAAAAGCCTTGAGATAAAAAAAGGCGTAGGGTAACATGACCAATAGATGGACGATTAAAGAAATATTAGACTTAATTAATTCATATGAAATAGGCAAATCACGTTGAAAAATTGCAGAAAAGAATGACGTACAGAAAAATATACAGTGAATCGACTAAAAATCAATTAAACTTGAATAACGTAGAAATAATTAAAGAAAATCAAGGAAAAACTGGAAAATAACTTGAACCCCCAATAGATGAACAATAAATAGTTTATAAATCTATATGAATGTAATAATCAGGAATTGACGTGAAAAGTATAAAAATCATTGCTTAATTATGAAAATCCTCGATAATAGAAACCGTCCATCTTTTGGTGTCAGTGTTCATCTATTGGTCGTGTGACCCTATATGCATCAATTTCCAAAATTTATTTTTTAAAAACTAAAAAAAAAAAGATAAAAAAATGAGATCAAATTATTTGAAAATTTCCTATTTTTGAATTAAAAGATCATTCACTCATTAAATCGTCAGTTTAGTAACAAAGTGGCGTAAGTGCTATATATAAGCATAGCACTTACGCCCCTTTGTTTCCAATACTTCGACATTTATTTCCATTTATTTTCTTCATTTCTTTCTAAAGTCATCTGTCCTGATGATTAAAAAAAGATAAAGAATTGAATTCTTCGAATAATCGCGTGCTGCCTGTATTCAACTGGGCTAAGTGGTTGAAGGGGTATAGAGAAAGAGAGAAAAAGAGAAAAAGAGGGGATTGTCGTGAAAGTGTCTCGAAGCCCAGGGGTGAGTTGGCTGCACTATCGATCCAACAGGAAAGCCAGACCTCACGCACTCAAAGCTTATTTCCTATTTTCCCCCTTTTTTTTACCCTCCTCCACTTCATTCGAGTCAAGAAAAAAAGATAAATTAAATCAAACAGCATCAAAAACTGACTATCTCAATTTTCTCGTATTTTTTTTTGATAAAAAAAAGAGGAGAATATTCGAAAGAGGAGAGGGAAAAATCAACAGATGATGAAATTGCTAATTCCAGTGAATAATTCAATGTTTGCAGTGGTTTTAAAGCCAAAGTCACTTCGCGTAACGCAAGATGCAGAAAAATTGTCGGATAAAATCAAAATTCCTTAAATTATTTGATTTATTCGAAATTTTTCGATGAAAAAATCGATTTTATTCCATCGCCAGTTTTTTCAGGATATTTCGGAATCTAAGCGAGATAGAGCGCTTTTTTTTACTGATCCTTCTTTTTATAACTCTGGAAATTCTCTGGAAAATGGTCTTGGAAGCAAAAGGACGTATCTCCATGATTTACCATAAAAAATAATTCTAAAAAAAAAATGAGAGAAAAAATTCGAAATAAATTTGTTTGAAAAATTCATAATCTTGATATTTTTTTGAAGAAGAAGAAGAAGAAGACGAAGAAAATTCGATTTAGCATATCTTGCTGGTATTAATTGGGACACTTACCTCGACAATATTACGAAAGAGATCCAGTGATATCGATACGCCACCACGTCGAGATAACACAGATGGTGGAACTTGTATATCCAGTGGGAGTCGTGGCAATAGAACCATTGTGTCTCAAGTGACGATTTATCTGAAAGAAAAAGAAAAAAAAAAAAAGGCGTTAAAAAACTGAATTGTTGACATTTACGTAAGAGATCAAAATGAGTTTTGTGGAATTTACTTCCGGTTCGAGCTGAAAATATGAATTTTACTAGTGTAAAATTAACATTTCTCTCATTATTTGAAATAGGGAATAAGTTTTTCTTTTTTATTAATTAAATAAAATAATTGTGATAGTAAAAAATGGAGAAATCTGACGAATTTTAGTTTTTTTTCGTTCTTTTTTAACGAATAAATTATTCTAAGAATTCAAAAATTTACAAAGGCGAATTTTTAAAGTATTTTTTAAATAATAATCTCTTTCTTTGAAAGAAAAATTTTAAAAAAATGAAAAATTTCTTTTTCTCTCAGCAAATAAATCATTTGAAAGAGATAAAAAATATGCGCATATGGCAAATTTTGAAATATACAAGTGCGAATTTTTTTAATATCATTTTAAAATAATGTCTTAAAAAAAAAAAATTCCAAAAATTATCAGATTTTTTTGTCTCTTTCAAGAAATAAAGTATTTTCAAAAAATGAAAAATATGCGCATGTAGAAAATTTCAAAATCTTCAAGTTGGAAATTTTTCAAATATTTTTTTAATAAAAATTCATTTCTTTCCAAAAAAATCCCAAAAATTGGCTGATTCCTTTTTCTCTTTGAACAAATAGATTATTTTTCAAAAAATGAAAAATACGCGCATGTAGAAAATTCAAAAATCTACAAGTTTGAAATTTTTCAAATATTTTTTTTCAAATAATAATTTATTACTTAAAAAAAAAATTCAAAGAGTTGTCAGTTTTCTTTTTCCTCTACAACAAATAAATGATTTTCAAAAAATTAAAAAAATATGCACATGTAGAAAATTCAAAAATCTATGAATCCGAATTTTTTAAATATTTTTTTTAGAATAATTAATTTAAAAAAAAAAAAAATCTAAAAAATTGCCAGATTTTTTTGTTTTTTTCAACAAAAATGAATGATTTTCAAAAAATGAAGAATAAATAAATTATATATAATAAAAAAGAAATATGCGCATGTAGGAAATTCAAAAATCCACAAGTGTGAATTTTTTTCAAATATTTTGTTTTTATAATAATTCCTTTTTTTTTAAAGAAAATCCAAGAAATTAGCAGATGTCTGCTAATTTAATTATCATTATCATTATCATTATCATGAATAATTGCCTTTTTTTTTAGCCACTTACTCGTGAGTAAGTCCAGAGTCCTTTCGACGAGGATCTACATTCAATATTATTGTCTCTAAATAAATCCATATAAAAAAAATACTTATTCGATGTTGCTAAAACATGAAGCAACGAAAAAATTCAAGCATTAAATCAAGGCTTTTTAATAACACTGTGAATTCCTATTTTTTCTTCGAAAGGGAGTAACAAAGGGAATTCGAGGGTGAAATTGTTTTTGTTGTAAATACAGAAGCATAACCTCACTTTGAATGTGAACCTGAAGCCACATATGGTGAAACTGAAGGGATGGGGTAGGGTCGAGGACGAAAATACCCGAAGATTCACGAGTCCCTATCGAAGTGCATTAGATGCGTTTGAAAATTTGAAAAAAAGGGAGGGAAAACGTCACGATTGCGCTCTTTTTTCAATTCGAAGAAAAATGATTTTTTCTCTGTAAAAAATCGGTTTTTTAGGATTTTAAATTGTTAATAATGAGAATTCAATGTTTTTTGACTGTTATTTTAATTAATAATTGTGTAAATTCTCAAGTTTATTACACAAAACATCCTGTCACTTTATTTTTGTCGAAAACTCCTGATTTTTTGTTGTTTACTTGAAGAAATTCCCGCCTTATCTTGACTTTTGGGGATTATTAGGAAATTGTAACGACATCTGACGGTGAATTTGGGGGATTGAGGAGGGGGAAGAGGGGTCGATGAAGAGGGTTTGAGGGGTAACGGACGATTTAAGGAATTTCAAATTTTTGAATTCATTTTTTTGGTGTAATTATGATTTTTTTGAATATGAAATAACAGAAGTTTTGATTTTTTTAATGTACTTTGTTAGGCGTTGACACTTTTTTATGGCAAGAATATTGATGAATATTGTTAAACAATGGGTTTAAAAATTCAATAAGTATGACGTACTTCAGGAGACTACCTCAAAAATTTGAGAAAAATCATTTCGAGTGGAAATTGTCTATTATTGAAGCGTATTTCAGTTTTAAACGGAATTTTCTGCGATTTTTAAAAGAATCACGAAAACCATTGGGCTTAGGAGAATTTATGAAGAGATCTTTTTTATAAAAAAATGAATTCTCTACAAAAAAGGTCTCTTGATAAATTCTCCTAAACCCAACGGTTTGCGAGATCCCTTCAAATAATGAAACGAAAGTGAGAAATTTAAAAAATACTACTGAATTTCACGTTTCGCGATATTCATTTATTTGCTTTGATGAAAATATCATCAAAGCAATATCATAGGAGATTAGTGATGTTAAAAAAAAAATACGAGAAACAAAAAAAAAATATATTCACAAGCTGAAGATATGACTTTCGAATAGTTTAATCACTTTTTTCGGATAAATTAAAGCACTATTTCCCCGAATTATCAGCAATTAATTACAAACTAACTTACAAATTCACATTTTTACCTCAGAAATTCTTTTTATATCAATTCTTAAAGATAGATTCTCAAGGCTAAAGAAAAACCGCAAGTCTTATGGTGTAACAATAACGTTTTATTTTCGTCTTTGTTCATAAAAGCCTCATGGTATAAAACATTTCTGTACATAAGTGATTTTTCCCTTCTTTTTTTTTTCTTTTTTAATCCATCAAGTTCATAATCGTTTAAGGACGTCAGTTTGAGAAATAAAATTATCGCCATATTACATAATTGAATCCTGAAGTTTTTAAATATAAATGAAAAATGAGCAAATAATTAGGAATAAATTGCACCCTTTCGAACTTCAA
Source organism: Aleiodes leptofemur (assembly GCA_963942555.1). NCBI lineage: Eukaryota > Metazoa > Arthropoda > Insecta > Hymenoptera > Braconidae > Aleiodes > Aleiodes leptofemur. The sequence continues at coordinate 15,463,522 of OZ012614.1, read as the reverse complement.
GGTATGAAAAAACATTTGTAAATTGCAAAATCGACATTTATTCTGCATTAATTCCCCCCCTTTTATCATTTTTAATTGATCTCTCAATTCGTTACTAAAAACTATGGCCTAATTCATGAAGTCTCTCTCTTCGTGACTCATTTCGTAATTTTTTTTAGAAAAAATTAATCAAGATTACATTAAAAAAAAAAAAAAAACGCTTCAACTTATATTATTATAATGTAGATTCTATCATTTTTTAAAAATTACTCTAGGCATTTTCCGATTGCCTAATTAAATAAAACGAGGTATGGAACAAACTTTTTATGCGTTATGAGGTATCCAGGTATCTCGCAAAATCAAATCACCTCAGAAACAAAGGGGCGTAAGTCCTATGCTTAAACACAGCACTTATGCCCTTTTAACTCTAAGGAAACAAGATAATATTGAATAAATCAAAGAAAGAAAGACTTTTAATTAAAAAAAAATTGAAAAAAAAAATAAAAATTAAGAAAAAAACTCTTCCGCCTCTTTTCTTCTCTCTAACTATATTCAAATATTCAAATAATAATCAAACTGGCGGGATTAAAAATGCGCAGTATGTCTCAATTACTCTCTGTGCACATTATTTAAACTAATTCCCAGAGTACTTGTTCTTTCTAACTGAAAAAGGGACAAATTGATTTTTTTTCTCCTTCGTCTTTAATTATTTGGTAGAGATTCAGGACACCTGCAGGATCTCACACACAAATATGCTCTCAAACTCGACGTTTTGGGAGGCAGGAAATTTTATTCAGATGATAAATCTGAAAATTTTCCTCTCAGTGTTTTTTTTTTCCCTTGATATTGCTTATTACGTTTTTTTTTTTAATTCATTGATTGAATTAATCTCAGAATGAGTCGTCCACTGTTAGTGTTGAGGAGTTTCTGCTGTCTGGAGATCTCATGGCAACGTATCTTTTGCGGAGGATTTCTTGCAGATCATTGCATGGGCTATTTTCACGTTTTGGACGCAAGGGACGACCACCTGGTGACCTTTCGACTGGTTTCAATTTTACTTTGTCGATGTCTTTGAGCATGTCTCCCATTGATTTTTGGGGCAACAGGGGCTTTTTTCTCTCCTCCAGCTTGTGGTCCTGGAGACTTGCACGTCTGGCAATGTGTGGTGTTGTTGGCGGTGGCAATGGCGGTGGAGGTGGCGGTAGTTGGGACTCGGGATTCATACTTTTTCCATTGGACAATGAAGCCATTGACGAATCTGCGAAATTAACAATTTATAATCTTTTAAAATGAAGCCCCAAATTATTTTTACTTTTTTTTCGAGCTTTTAAGACATTATGGCGACTTATTCAACATAAATTAGATTATTCATGATATTTATGATAGTTAAAATAACAATTGCAATTTTTTTGGATTTTTTAAACAAATGGATTATTTAAAAAAAATTTTAAATATCGGAAAAATTAGGATTTATAGGTTTTTCGAATTTTCTACTTGTGCATATATTTTTTTAAAAATAATTTATTATATTATTCCTTTTTTTTTGAGCTTTTAAAGCACTGGAGAGGCTTATTTAGCATAAACTAGATTATTTATAATAGTTAAAATAACAATTAGCATTTTTTGAATTCTTTAAACAAATGGATTATTTAAAAAAAAATTTAAATATCGAAAAAATTAGGATTTATAGTTTTTTTGAATTTTCTACTTGTGCATATTTTTTTCTTTTTTTTTACCTAATTTATTTGTTAAAAAAATTAAAATTATAAGATTTTTCAAATTTCTGCTACTTCTAGTATTAATATTATCATTATCAAAAATCGCAGACCTGACAATTTTTATTTCTTCTTTTCCCTAGGAAATAAATATATTTTTGAAAAATGTGTAGATGCAGAAAATTCTAAAAATTTAGAGTGCAATTTTTTTTAAACGTCTTTTTTCTTTTGATGATAATTCATTTGTTTAAATAAATCAAAAAAATTGTCAGATATGTCTGTATATTTTTATAATCATCATTATTTTTACTTACAATGATTTCTATGGGAGGATATTTTTACTATCATCGATACTTGGCTTCTGAGTTCTTGAAGCTCTTGTTCCAGTGCTAGTAAACGTACTTCAGATCCAAAACTAATTGGCTCAAGAAGATCTGGTTTACTTCCAGATAACCTTCCACTGTGGTTAACATTAAAAAAAATAAAATGATTAAAATTATTTCGATCATGATTTAAAAATTTTCAGACGAATTTATTGATTAATTACTAGTTTTTCTTAGAAATATCGCAGAATCCAAGGGAGAGAGGGGAAATTCACTTCAAATTTTTTTTTCCTGCAGAATTTCAAGAGTTTCAACAAGCCCTTGAAAAACCGCTCTATCTCGCTTAAATTCCAGGATACCCTTAAAAAAAATAAGATACTGCATAGAGGAAAAAAAATTTTTTGTTGTAAGAAAATTAACTTAGTTGATGAAAATTTACTTCACTCCAAGAAATTTCATAATATATAAGGAAAGTTGGGGCAAAATGGACATATCTAAATTTTTAGACAAATATTATGGAAAACTCTTGAAATTAATAGAAATATTGACGGTAGATTGTTTTTGATGATTTCATTGGAAAGCTGAGGAAATTTTAGGCGGGAAACAAGTGCTGGAATTAATTTTTTTGAATTTTTGGCGATTTTAACTTTTTTGAGCATTTTAGAGGAGTAAAATCCTTCTTTTTTTTGAAAATTTTCAGTTTTTTGAGAATATCTTCGGTTCTATTTGTCGTAGCGTAAAAATTCCGATGAGAGGTAAAAGGTGAGATGATTTGCCATCGATTCAGGGGATTTTCAATTTAAAAATATCGATTTTTAAGCTATTTATGGGCATTTTTGTGAAACAGTTTTGTGAAACAGTTTTTAGCCTATAACTATCCCAAAAATTGATATTTTTGAATTCAAAACCCCATGAATCGATGGGAAATGAGCTCACCTTTCATTTGAAACCAACCCCAAGTTGCTACGACCAATAGAAACAGAGATATTTGCAAAAAAACTGAAAATTTTCAGAAAAGACCCCTCAAAAATATCGAAAAATATCGAATTTTCAAAAAAAATCGAAAAAAATACATCTGACACTCGTTTTCCGGCTAAAATTTCCTCAGTTTTTCAATAGAATCATCGAAAAAAATCCATCTCCAACTGTTCCAGTACAGTGTCCATTTTGCCCCACTCTCCCCTAGATATAAAATTCGTGAAGGAAAATTTTGTTAAGGGCAATTTTCTTGCTACATTTTTTTTCTCAGTCTGAAAATAGCAGACATCTGATCATTGTTAGACTTTTTTTTGTTTAACAAATAAATTGTTTAAAAAAAAGAAAAATATGCACATATAGAAAATTCAATAAATTATAAGTGCAAATTTAAGAAAAAAATTTGAAAAATTTGTCTTTTACTTGTTTAAAAACATCCAAAAAATTATCAGATGTCTGCTATCTTCAGTGTAATAAAATAAAAATTCATTTATTTCTCTGAATAAAATGACACTCACTCTCCCAATGGATTTGAATTCATCAGATCTCCATTATTTTCCTCATTAATCATTGAATTTGACATGGAATGAAGTGCTGTAACGCTTACATAAATTTTTGGTGGTGGCCTAAGTGGTAAAAATGAGCCAATTCTTCGTACAATACTGCGTCTTCTTCCATATAATTTTGGTGCTTCTCCCATTTTCAAGAAAATCTATAAAAAAAATTTTTTTTAAAAATCATAAAAATCTAAATTATTCACATATTTAATTTAAATAATTTAAATTAGGGATTTTAATCAACAATTAGGAATGATACGTACCTCAATAATCAATTGGTTGACCCAGAAAAGTTTTCGTTACATGTGACCCAAATAACCTAAACTAAAAATATATGTTGACGTAATAGTGCAAATTGCATAAATTGAAAAATTCCAAATTTTTTCGATTAAATAATCTTGAATTTATGGAATTTCATGGGTTTTTAATTTTTTTAAAATTATTTTGACGTATATATATAGTCAACAGTTGACAGGTTGTTGTTGTAGAGTCTCAGGACAATTTTTATTCTCTACTACAAACAAAATTCATTCATAAAAATCATGAAAAACACATGAAAAAAATAGACAAGTTTGCTTGATGTCAATATTTAGAGACAATAATTCAAAAAGATAGATTTTTTTTTATTTAAAGATACTTACATGACTATTATTTTTATTATTTGTCTTTGTAGTATTGTTTTTATATATATTGTAATCGTAATTGGAGGTAAAAATGTTCGAACCACGCCGTCAACCGGTTGTTGGACACTAGCCCGAGTTTCGATGCAACAAAAACACCAAAAAATCCCTATTTTCCCTAGATTTCCCTATGCAAAAAAGAAAATGGCGGGTGCATTGTGCGGATGTGCACACAATCGAACTCGAAATATCTCGAAATCGAAAGTTGCATTTGAAAGCAAAAATAAACAGCATAAATAAATATAAATATATGTAGAGCTGATGATATTTGAAATTTTTTGAAATAAGAAGTGCAACTGTCATTTGTGGTAAGTTTAGGCTTTTTATGTCTTTTTTTTGTTTTTATATTAATTGAATGAGAAAATAATTAATGATAATCTGTTGTTTATTTGGAGATTTGAATAGTTAATGTTGATTAATAACCTCTGCAGGTGGAAAATCAGGATGAGCGGGGAAATTAAGGAAATTCCGAGAATTACTACGAACAAGAGTGTCGTAAGTTTGTTATTATTAATGGGGGGAAAAGGGATAAAAGGGAAACTTGTTAGTTTTGGGGTTTAATACTATGAAAATTACTGGAAATCGATGGAAATATTGAAGATAGATTTTTTCTGATGATTTCATTGGAAAGCTGAGGAAATTTTCCATGGAAATCATATGTCGGAAGTTATTTGTTTGAATTTTTCTAAAATTCCATTTTTCGCGGGAGATTTGAAGATGAAAAGCTTCTGTTTTTGAAAAATTTCAGGTTTTCGGGAATATCTCTGGTTCTATTGGTCGTAGCGATCTGGGGTTGAGCTTGAATGAAAGGTGAGCTCATTTCCCATCGATTTATGTGGTTTTGAAAGAAAATTAGCAATTTTTCAAGAACTTATAGGGCAAAAACTGATTTTCAGAAAATGGACTATAAGTACTTGAAAAATTGATTTAAAAAAATTTAAACCACATAAAGCGATGGGAAATGAGCTCACCTTTCATTTGGGATCAACCCCAGGTCGCTACGACCAACAGAACTAGAGATATCGCCGAAAATGTGAATTTTTTCGATTTTCGAAAGATCAACCCCTTCAAAACTCGTCCAAAAAAGTGAAAATTTTCAAAAAATCTCCAAAAATCAGTTTTTTCCACACGTTTTCCACCCAAAATCCCCTCAGTTTTCCTATAGAATCATCAGAAAATCTCTATCTCGAACCGTTCAATTGAAATACCATTTTACCCCATCTCCCCCTACCTGTAAAAACCACTTTATCAATTTCTAAGATTTTATAAAATATTAATTTCAGGCTAAGGCATGCGCTATATTGAAAGCCTTGAAATCTGGAAGAAAAAAGCCGGCGAAGACCACAAAATCAAGAGCCGCCCCAAAATCTGCAAAAAAACTTAAAGAAGAACTAAAACAAAAAATGTTGAGATGGAAGAAGGATAGATATCTGAGGACATTGGTCCTAGCTTTAGGCAATAAGGAGACAATAAGGAAACTACCATGGCAAGAACATCTAGTCATGGAGGAGTTTCGACATGCGATGGGCAAGCAAGACTGGGTTACACTTCAACGCTTGTTCCCTTACTGCGGCAGAAACACGACAATTTATCAGCCTGTAAGATTCACATACGCCTTTTTGCTATGTTTATGCAGTCACGCGAGTAACGAAATCTACTTCGAGAATTTCCTGCAAACTTGCGTCAGTCACAATTGCATCGAGTCAGGAATGTTGGAGAAGCTTATGACATTACAACCGAGAGAACATTACAAACTTACGTCATGAAAATTATTCCTATGTTGTTTTTTAAAATTTAATTCACTTATTATTTACATTAATCACTAATTAATATAGTTTACTTCGTATTTAGATTAATTACTAATTAATTTAATTTATTTATTATTTATAAGGTCATATTCTGGTCATTTTCTACTCATTTGGAAAGTCCGAAAGAAGAAAAAGGAAAGAAAAAAGAACTACATTTAAATTTTGTATTTGAATTTAATGTTTTGAATCTAATGTAGAGTTCTCCTCAGAGTACTTTTATCATTTTTTATAAAAATGATGAAAAAAAGAATTTTTCTTATGAAAAAGAAAAATATAAAAAAATTTTCTTCTTTCGGACTTTTCGAAGGAGTCAACAGCGACTGGAAAATAGCCTTATAAATAAATTAAGAAATTCAATTATCTTTCTAATCATTGAATAATTACGTTTATATTGATTTAAAGTATTATGGAAAATTGGTTTTTCTTTTAAATACAATACTAAAAGATTGTAAATTAGCGATCTTTCGCTTATGATTTAAGCTTCTTCAGACTCTTGACATTATCAGTATTCTGTCCTAAAGATTAGAAATGATCCTAAACAGGTTCATGCTGAGAACCAACAATATCGCAAAAGCTGGGGGTTTCAAGAGTAGTGCAGTATTGTAACAAATAATTGAGTATTTATTTATTGTATTGAATTAATTTGCAATGTTGTTGGTTCTTAGCATGAATCTGTTTAGGATTAATTCTTAGGACAAAATACTGATAATGTCAAGAGCCTCAAGAGGCTTTCTAATTTTTTCATTATTTTTCCAGTATTCAGAGGAATTTCTTCTATCGCATATTCACTGGAAGTACACTTTTTCAGATACACCCTGTATATTGTCTATATATCTCATTTTGAGAGGAATTTTGCAACGAAAATCTAGATTTTGCAGAGAAAATCCATATTTTGGAACGAAAATCCAGATTTTGGAGAGAACCTGTTTAGGATTAATTTGCCAAAATACTGATAATGTCAAGAGCTTGAAGAAGCTTAAATTATGAGCGAAACATCGCAAGTTGACAATATTTTAGTATTGTATTTTGAAAATGAGTCAGATTCTTAATTACTTCCTATATAATTATTTATTCCTTTTATATCATACATTTGCTCTTGTTAATTCATTTAATTTTATTTTTGTTACTTTCGATTGACATTTTACTTCATTTTTTTAAAGAACCTTTGAACAATATCATCATTAATACAAATGTCATATTTACACATATCTCATTTTCTCATTCAGCAATTAAGATTGATTCTCAACAAATTGAAAGGCATAATTTGCCTTTTTCTTTTTGTTGATTTAGAGATAAATTAGTCAACTAGGCGAAAGAAACAGCTAAAACTTTTTTAGGTAACGAAAAAAAAATAAGAGGAAAATAAATGAGAATGTACAATTTTTTTGTTTTCTAAATAATAGAAAAAAAATTATAATAAGACTTAATAATGTCTTTGTCTACTTGTTTAAGAGTCAGAATGGCACCTGTACACAAACGCAGTGATTAAAATATAGGCAGAGGAAAGTGGGGTAAAATGGACACATTTGTGTTTTGATGTCTATATTATGAAAAACACTTGAAATTAATAGAAATATTAGAGATAGGTTTTTTCTCAGGATTCCATTGAAAAGCTGAGGAAATTTGCGGTGGAAATCATGTTTCAGAAATGATTTTTTGCATTTTTTCAAAAATTCAACTTTTTTGGTCAAGATTTGAAGGATCCCCTTTTTATTTTTGGGAAACTTCTGTTTTTTTTTGAAATATCTCTAGTTCTATTGGTCGTAGCGTAAAAATTTCGGATGGAGGTGAAAGGTGAGATCATTTGCCATCGACTTATGGGGTTTTTAATTGAAAAATATGGATTTTTAAGATAGTTATGGAGCAAAAACTGATTTTCACGAAAGTGCCCATAAATACCTTAAAAACCGATATTTTTCAATTGGAAACCCCATAAATCGATGGCAAATGATCTCACCTTTCACCTCCATTCGGAATTTTTACGCTATGACCAATAGAACCGAAGATATTTCGAAAAAAGTGAATTTTTCCCAAAATCGAAAGAAGGAGGCTTTCAAATGTTGCCCAAAAAAATCAAATCCTCAAAAAATTCAAAAAAATTAGTTCTTGCACTTGTTTCCCGCCTAAAATTTTCTCATCTTTCCAATAAAATCATTCAAAAAAATCTATCTCCAACCGTTTCACTCCAATGTTACTTTCCCCCCACTTTTCCTTCTCGAACTACTAAAAAATAATAAAGTTCATAAACTAAATAAACACAAGTACTGTTATATATATATATAAAAAAAATGATTGATTCGATTATTCACGAAAATGATGAATGAGAGAGAAAAAAATATATATATATATATATTCATATATATAAGCCTTTTGAAACTAATTAAACATAGTAACGAATTAAATGAAATAACAATAAATAATAATGAAATTTGTAAATTTTTTTGTTTTTTTTAATATTGTTAATAATCTCTGGTCAGTCAAGTGGTAAGTGAACACGTGTATCATTGGCTGCCAATTTGATAAGTGTTTTTTTAACACGTAAAATTGGTAATCTTGCTGCTGGCTTACCGTGCCAGCATTCACGCATTAATTTACCGATTCCCGTTAATGTTGCATCAGAATGCCATCTATTTGGCAATGGTGGTCTACGTTGATCCAATGAAACTAATTTTCTCATTTCTTCGATTGAAGGCTCTTGTGTTGTACTTGACAACCATTCTGAATAGGGTGCTGCATAGTCAAGTGCAACACCATTGCTTATACAACGACGACATACCTCCCACATGACTAAACCTAGACTGTAAATATCACCTCGTCTAAAGCTCTCTAGACACTCTGGATTCAGTGTATTTTCCAGCATCTCTGGAGCCATATATCGTTTAGTACCTTGTCTCAGATCGACTCGATCAATGGCTAAACGGTCCTGAGTCACTGCAAGTGCAAAATCAGCTATAACACAGCTTCCATTAGTTTTAACAAGTATTGTCTTCGACTTTAAATTGCGATGTGCCATTGCGGGCTTTCCCTTGGTCCCATGGATCTCGGTGTGAAGGTAAAGAAGCCCACTGGCAACACTTAAACAGATGTTCAGGGTCTGATGAGGCGTCAGAGGATGAGGCGAACGGTTCAGATGATCATAAAGTGACCCAAGTGGATGATAATGAGTCACCAACCACAATTGCGTGCAACTGGCGCGACTCGTCATGTCACTTCCGACATATCCTAGGATATTGTCGTGTCTCGAGGGCAGAAGCTGCGAGTAGACCTCAGTTTCACGAGCCCAGGCAGCTTCATCCCTCGAGAAATAGATCTTTACCGCTACAGATTCGCCGTGCCAGACACCTCGCCAAACCTCACCACCAAAACTCCCACCTCCACCGTTTCCACTGCCCAAACATTCGACGAGGGCCACTTGTTTGGCGAGGGTTCTTTGGACGAGGAGAGGGAGACCTGATCCTGAACCACTTGTTAGACTTCTTCCATCTAGATACTCGCGGAGGGTAGAATCACCTGCTGCGGTTGCTCTCAGCTCGTGGGGATGATAGTTTGTGGATGAGTTTTGGGATGCTGACGGGAAGTGCAGGATGGAGGGCTCGATTTCAGAGTCGACGAGGAGTTTGTTGCGCTTTTGAGCTAAGGGACGCTTTCTTCGGGTTCTTCTGGCTATTAGACAGAATAATATACCGCCAGCTACTGCTCCTAGGCCGACAATTGGACCTAGAATTGCTAGGGTCAGTTTGGCAGCGTAATCCTCGTTATCACCGTCTGGAAAGGGAAATTGATTTGATTGTATTTTGGATGATTATTAGGGTCGAGACATTGGTGTACGGTTTGATCTAGACTGAAACTGCCTATAGATGAATGACATTTTAAATGGTTATTGATGTCAAAATGACATTTATAAACGTTAAAATGACTTCATAAGTGTTGAAGAATTCGTGTTCTCCAAATAATTTGAAAATTGATTGACATTTCAATTTCATGGGAAATTGGAAGGTTGTAAGAAACAATACTAAATGATTGTCAATTTCCAATTTCCCATGAAACTGTGAAATATTAATTATGAATATGGAAATGAATTCAGTAGTGAAGAGGTAAAACAAGATAAGTCTCTTTTTTTTTTCTCATCAAGTTTTTTGAAAATACCTCAGAAAATAACCGAGAAAAAGGAATTTTGCCTTAAAACTCTTTCGTAACTCTTGAAATTCTCTACAAAAACAGATGACTAATATTACTTTATCTCGCTTAGTTTCCGAGATATTTCCTTCGAAATGACCTCAAAGATAAGTCGATTTATCCTGTTTTACCTCTTCATTACTGAATTGATTAACATTTGGATATTATTATTCATCTTGAGTTATAATCGTGATGAGATTCTCTGCGAGTTCCTCTAAAAGTTCCACTGGAAGTTCCCCTCCAAAAGTTCTTCTGAGAGTTCCACTAAGAGGTTTTAACATTCATAAAGTCAGTTTGATGTTCATAATCATTTAGAATGTGTTTGATCTAGAGGCAACTTTAGTCTAGATGATGATAATTATTATTATTTGATGAATGCAGTACCTAGTCGTTCGAGAACGGGAAACGGTCCGTCATTGCAATAATCAGCGTGACAACACTCGACGTGATAAATCGCTCCATGACGACTGCCAGGTGCTAATTTATTGCATATCAGGGGAACCTGTTCGGGTTCTGAGGTACAGGCACGTTTCACTCGTTCTGTTCCATCTGATTCTCTTACGCGTGACTTCCAACACTAAAGGTGCAGAAAAAGAAAAGAATTATCGAGTGATTTTTATGGTAATTTTGGGATTTTTGGGGGTTTCTGATGGAAATGAATTTTTTTAGGGGTGAAGGACTTCATGAAAAAATATGAAAAAATTTGAGAATATGCTACGATATGTGGAAATTGTTGGTGAATTTTTTCAATTCTTTTCAAAGACTCCTTCACTCGAAAAAAAAATCTCGACTCGTTTTGAATCAAAGATCTACTTTGATCTGGTCTATTTTTTAAACTTACAATAATAGCATCGGAACAAACATCAGGCTCAAGACACTCTGTGCCCTCACACGAATAACAAGTATATCTTCTGTGTCCTGTACTGAGTCTAACATCAAGTGCTTCTGGAGGCTCTGGTGTTTCGTCATTGCCCAGAATATTGTGTTGCTCTTCCAAAAAAGATGTTCGTTGACGTTCGGCTTCAGTATTAGAAATATAACAATGAGTGATAATTAAAAAAATTAGTGCCAATCTGACATTTTTTTTCTCTTTTTTTCTAAATAAATAAATTATAATAAAAAATAAAATTGGAAGAATTTCGCAATTATTAAAAAAAAAATATAGTTTTTCAAAATTTTCTACAAATGGATATTTTTCATTTTTTTATGATTTTTTAAATAAAACTAAAAAAAAACCCTAGAAATTGTGAAATCTCTGCTATTTCATGATAATAAAATTAGCATATATATGACAATTATTTCCATTTTTTGAGAAAAAATGAATTATTACAAAAAAAAATATTTAAAAAATTTGCAATTATAGTTTTTCAAATTTTCTATAAATGGATATTTTTCATTTTTTTAAAATGATTCTTTAAATAAAACTGAAAAAATTCTAGGAATTGTCAAATCTCTATTTCATGATAATAAAATTAGCATACTTTTGACGATTATTTCCATTTATAAAAAAAAAATGAATTATTACCAAACAAATATTTAAAAAATTAGCAATTATAGTTTTTTAAATTTTGCTACAAATGCATATTTTTCATTTTTTTTTAAATAATTCATTTGTTACGAAAAAAGACTAAAAAATTGTCAAAATTCTGTTATTTTCAGAAACATTAATTTTTCCTATAATAATAACAAATTCATCAAAAATTACAAAATCTTTAAATTTTTTATTGTAATTCCTTTTCCCAAGAATAAATTATGTCAATAATTTTAAATGTGACTTTATTAAAATTTAAAAAAAATAGATTTGTCCAAAACAACAAAAATCACCCCCCCCCCCCCCCCCCCCCCAATAATTAATAATTGTGTTTCACAAAAAATTGAAGTCTCTCACCTGTACAAAATTTTAATGTCAACAACAGAAAAAAATGGGTGATAAATAGAACACCCGCCATTTCTGTTTTTTTCTCGTGTCAAAACAATGGACCAAACACCACTTTTTTTTTTTATCCAGTAAATTTTTAAACCATAATTCCAATAGGAGAAAAAAAAATACTGTTAATATATCATTATTCTCCAAAGAAAAAAGTAAAATATACTCATTTAATAAAATTATTCATCATTGAATTTATTCGTTTCTTAAATTCATTTTTTTTTTACGTACGATACGCATTCTATCGGGGGGATAAAATGGTGGAGAAAATAAAAAATTTAATTAACACACGGCGTGGCGTCTTCGAGTGACTCTTGGCTCTGACGGTCCGGAGTAGAGAGCAGAGGTGCGTTCAGAATGAACGAAATGGTAAAGGTTTGGTAAATTTTACCAACCTCTTACCCGAAGTCGTTCGGAATGAACGGGTGGGTAAATTATACTCATAGTCAAATTAAATCATGAAAGCCTGATATTAATTCTGGGATGTGCTGAGAAAATGAAAAAAATATATGACTATGTCAGTTTAGAAGTCAGCGGTGGCATTTCATCAACTCTTATTGCTTAAAAGTTAAGAGTGCCCGAAATCGGGTCTTAGAATTCAAAACGGAGCATGATTTACCTACTCGTCCATTCCGAACGACATCGGGTAAGAGCTTGGTAAAATTTACCAAACCTTTACCATTTCGTTCATTCTGAACGCACCTCAGAGAGAGGGGGAGATCTTCCCCTCTTCCACCCCTCTCCGCCCCCCTCTTTTCGTGACCGTGTGTTTGTCTGAATAGTCTCTTCACCTTCATTCGCTACCAACTTTGGAAAATTGAAATTGAAATTTGAAAAATAAAAAGTTCGTTGCAAAAAAAGAGCTTTTCCCCCCTTTTTTCCCCTCAAATCATCATTTTTGGGGGGAAAAAAAAAATGGACCAATCACAAACGAGATAAATTGGGGAAAACACTTGGATTCCTCCAATGCCCTTTTCTCTTTCTCTCTCTCTCTCCCACTCTTTTTTTGAAATCAAAAAACCAACGAATTTTACTAAGAAAAACACTCAGTTTTTATAGTGATTATTGTGTTGAGATGTATTTATTTTCAATTTTTAATGTAAAAAATGTATAATTTTTTTTGTGTCTTCAGGAAAAATTGTATTATTCCAGGACATTAATTTAAAAAAATGTTTTTCCCGCTCTTTCTAAATGAATAATAAAATTGATGGATTAATAGAAAATGACATGAAAATAACGTTACCTTAGAAACAAAGTGGCGTAAGTACTATATATAAGCATAGGCACTTACGCCCCTTTGTTTCCAAGTCAACTATATATAAAAATTAATTAAATAATTAAAAATATATTAACAATTGTACTCAAATTATAAAATTATGTAATTTCTCTTGTTTTTTCCTTAGAAAATCTCATATTCTTGTATATTTCAGTGCTTTTTTCTTTCTCTCTCTCTCTCTCTCTCTCTCTCTCTCTCTCTCTCTCTCTCTCTCTCTCTCTCTCTCTCTCTCTCTCTCTCTCTCTCTCTCTCTCTCTCTCTCTCTCTCTCTCTCTCTCTCTCTCTCTCTCTCTCTTTTTCCCTCTCTTGTGCATTCAGCCAGTGCCAACCTAATGAATGAACATATCTGCGTAATTATCGTGGAAAATACGTTACAATAATAAAATTAGAAAAAAAAGGCCTAATCAGAGTTCTCGAAGTGACGTTTTCCATTTTTAAAAAAAGAGTATTTTCACACTAGTGTCTCTTCCTCTCCCCCTCCACTCCCCCCTCTCCTCTCTTTTCCTTTTTTTCTCAAATCATGATATTGACAATTATAATTATTATTTTCCCTCCTTTTTTTTCAAATTCATGCACTCAAAATTTAAAAAAACCTTCAACTTTCGAGCTATAGATCCATTTTAACTGAAATTTGCCAAAGATAGCAATCATTCTTGATGTGACCTTGATAAATTCGAAAATCGTATGAATCATCTGGGATCTAGGGAATTTTTCTTCATTCGTGGATAAAATTCTCAATACACACGCATCAGACACACACACACACACAAACACACACACATATGCATATATAGATATATATACATATACACACACACACACATGTATACATATATAGATTTATACATATACACACATACATACACACACACACATATATACATATATAGACACACACACACACACACACACACACACACACACACACACACACACACACACACACTTGTATATACATACATACATACATACATACATACATACACACACACACACACACACACACAACGGTTACACTCGGAATCAATATACGAAGAATTCTTTTGGAGTGCATATAGACAAGTTTTGTTGTATATATATATATATATACAGTGTTGAGTGGTTTTTTCAGGTGCATTGTGTGCATTGCATGTTTCCAATTTTCAGGGTTTTTTTTTCGGTTAACATAAATATAATAACACAGAAAGATTAATCAGTAAATTGACAGCTGTCAGTGTGGAGTGAATTCTTGGAAATTTTTGGAGTTCATTGGAGTTTGGTGAAAAAGGTGAAATCGAGAATTTTTTGGGGATTTATCTAGTTGAGACTGAAAAAGACAGAAAAAACTACGCAGAGAGGTGAGCAATCACGAGAATAAAGAAAAATTTTTATTTTTTTTATTTTTTTGTGTTTTTCTCTCTTTTTACTTGTTTTTGTCTATAATATAATGTGTCACATCATTGTTGATACTTGATTACTATATATATATATATATATATATATATATTTACATATATTTATGTATATATATGTGTATGAAGGAAAATTCACTAGATTTTTGTTGAATTTCCTGAAATATCGAGTATTTTCCATGAATTTATTGCAATTTTCGCTTCCAAATGGAAGTTTTTTTCTTTTTTTCTTATTTTTGTGGATAAAATTGTATTCGAGTTAATTATTTTGACAGAATCCAGGTATTCGTGCACGTTCAACCAACCCCAAGATCCTTTGTTCAGATGTCCAGATATTTTTTGTAAGAATTTTTTTTTTTATATATATATATTGATTATCGTGGTGGTCCTGATTTCTGACAATGAGCCAGTAAATGACAATTTTTTGTAAATTTCTCAGTTATATTTAAATGTATAATTTTTTTTACAATCGTAAAAAAAGTTGAATTTTTTGGATAAAATCGTTAATAACCATTTAAACAAGATGAAATTCTCAAATTTGATTTAGTGAATCTGTAAAGAATGTAATGAGAAATAAAATAAGCCTGCAAAACAAAAAATTAACTGAAAATTAAAAAATTTTCATTATTTTCTACATTTCTTTGAATCTTGAAAAATTTGAAAAAAAGGAAAAAATAATGAAAATTCTCCAATTTTCAATTAATTTCTTGTTTCGTGGGCTTATTTTATTACTCATTACATTATTTACAGATTCACTGAATCGAATTTGAGAATTTCATCTTGTATTAATTGTTATTAACGATTTTATACTAAAAATTTAACTTTTTTTTACGATTTTAGCTCCTAAACATTCTTAATATAATTAAATTACATGCAATGAGCAAATAATTGTTGCTTTTGATGTATATTGTGTAAGAAATAGGCTCTAAAGTGTCAGAAACTGGGACTATCATGGTTATATGTTTATTATATATATATAGGGGAAGGTGGGGCAAAATGGACATCAGGGGTAAAATGGACACATCTAAATTTTTAGGCAAATATTATGGAAAACTCTTGAAATTAATAGAAATATTGACGGTATATTGTTTTTGATGATTTCATTGGAAAGTTGAGGAAATTTTAGGCGGGAAAATAGTGTTGGAACTAATTTTTTTGAATTTTTGGCGATTTTGACTTTTTTGAGCATTTTAGAGGAGTAAAACTCTTACTTTTTTTGAAAATTTTCAGTTTTTTGAGGATATCTTTGGTTCTATTTGTCGTAGCGTGAAAATTCTGACGGGAGGTGAAAGGTGAGATCATTTGCCATCGATTCATAGGGTTTTCAATTTAAAAATATCGATTTTCAAGGTATTTATGGGCATTTTTGTGGAACAGTTTTGTGAAACAGTTTTTGGCCTATAACTATCCCAAAAATTGATATTTTTGAATTCAAAACCCCATGAATCGATGGGAAATGAGCTCACCTTTCATTTGAGACCAACCCCAAGTTGCTACGACCAATAGAACCAGAGATATTTGCAAAAAACTGAAAATTTTCAAAAAAGAACGGCTTCTACCCCTCAAAAATACCGAAAAATATAGATTTTTCAAAAAAAATCGAATAAAATACATCTGACACTCGTTTTCCGGCTGAAATTGCCTCAGCTTTCCAATAGAATCATCGTAAAAAATCCATCTCTAACCGTTTCATTATAGTGTCCATTTTGCCCCACTCTCCCCTATATAGGGGAGAATGGGGTAGAATGGACCTCTGCAACAACATAATGCAGGATTTTTTTTTCCCAGTTAAGGACACGAAGAAAAAATCTGAAAAAATTCGAGAAGATGCTCCAATATGTCTTCATTTTTGTGTAATTTTTTCAAATTTTTTCATAGACTTGCCTATTATTCAAAAAAAATCCCAAATCATTCTAACAAACAGGTCCATTTTGCTCCACTTTTCCCTATATATATATATGAAAATGGTGTTTTGATGTAATTTTTCGAAGATATACCTTCAAAATTCAGGTATTTTTAAAATTATTAATTGAATTTTGTGTTTTTTTCATTCCAAAAATTAAGCGATATCACCGGAATGGCTTCGAGTTCAGTGAGTCAAGAGGACTTTGATAATGATTTTGAATTTACATCAAGAAGATCAAGAATTAGAACAGCTAGAACACGTGTTGGACCACAGAGAACTGGAGATGGAGCTACAATTAATTTTCAAAGTTTGTAAATTTTTTGTTTCAACATGATATCATTACCTTAGAGTTAAAGGGGCGTAAGTCCTGTGTATAAGCACAGCACTTACGCCCCTTTGTTTCTAAGACAACGATATAATAAAATATAGCGAACATCTGAGGATTTCCATTCTTTCTCTTTTTTTTCAACAAATAAATTATTTTTGAAAAAAATTAAAAAATATGCACATGTAAAAAATTTAAAAAACTATAAATGCAAATTTTTTAAATATTTTTTTTAATTATAATTGAATTTTTTTTAAATGAATATGAAGTTGCAACTGAATCTTGATATATAGTCACCTTAGAAACAAAGGGGCGTAAGTGCTATGGTGATACACAGGACTTACGCCCCTTTGGCTCTAAGATGACGATATATATTTTTTAATGAAAATTTCCTCAGCTTTTCCTATGCAATTATGAGAAAAAATCAGTGAAAATTTTTTTTACTGATTTTTTCCCATTTTTCAAGAATCTAAAACATTAAAAATGAGATATGTGAACCTTGAAATACTAATTAATCTAATTTTTTTTTTTTTTTTTTTTTAGAGAATCCAGTGGATACGGATGATGCCCCAGGCATTTGTGAGTCGAGTTCGAACAATGTTTTACCATTAGAACATGATAATCAGCAGAACAAACCAATCCTGAGAAAACCAGAGAAACGAGTCACTGGTCGGTGAGTATGAGAGATTGAGGTAAAAAATTTTGAGTGAATGTTTAGAGGGAAAAAAAAATAAAATGATGTTAGGTACTAAAAATAGCAGACATCTGACAATTTTCAGATTTTTTCTATTTTTTAATAAATGAATTATTAAAAAAAAAAAAAAAATATGCATATTCAAAAAATTCAGAAATCTGTAAATGCAAATTTCTCAAATATTTTTTTTATAATAAATTCTTTATTTAAAAAAATGATCAAAATTATCAGATTTCTGCTAATTTTTCATGATTTAAAAAAAAATGCAATTAATTATTGAAAATTAATTCTGTCGAAAATGAGAGAAAAAAAGATATAAGTATAAATCCCTTGCATTAAGGATGAATTGGAGGTACAGTAGGAAAAAAAGTTAAATTTTTGTATAAAATCGTTAATAATAATTTATACAAGATGAAATTCCCAAATCTGATTGAGTGAATCTGCAAAGAATGTAATGAAGGCTAAAATAAGCCTGCAAAACAAAAAATTAATTGAAAATTGAAGAATTTTCATTATTTTTCACATTTTCTCAAATTTTTCAAGATCTAAAGAAATGTAAAAAATGATGAAAATTTTCCAATTTTCAATAAATTTTTTGTTTTGCAGGCTTATTTCATTCCTCATTCCATTCTCCACAGATTCCCTGAATCAAATTTGAGAATTTCATCCTACATAAATTGTTATCAACGATTTTAAACAAAAATTTAACTTTTTTTTCCCACTGTACCTCCAATTCATCCTTAAGTATTAAATGTTCTGATGTCTTCAGTGTCGTATCCTGTTTGCACAGGCCAACACACATCAACAAAGGAAAGCAGCAGAGAGACAGAAGGAAATTGAGGGAAAAAAGACGTAGCACTGGTGTTGTACATCTACCATCAACTGAGGTATGTTTTCTCCAATTGATTTCATCAAAAAAATTAGCATGAAAATCAAAAAAATCGATCAAATTTTCGTCAATCGAGAATGCATGGTAATTTTTATTGCATTCACTATTTTCCCCATTTAAACACATTTCATAAGAAAATTAAATTCTAATGTGAATGTGTAATTTTTTTATTTTTCTCTTTTTTTGTTTCCTTTTTCCCAACAAATTTCAATTTTTTTTTTTTTTTTTTTTTTTAATTAATCTTAATCCTAACATAATTCTATTGATGATTTGGAAATCGTAGAGTACAGGAGGTAGTACTGGTGAAGACGAGGAAGAACTTGGTGGATCTTGCCTTGAAACTAAGCACAATACCCATCATAATGAGTTTCTAGATCATGAACTCATAGAAGTAAGTTCTTTTGTTCTTCATCTATATTTTGTTTTCCTTTTTTTTTGTTGTCATTTTTTTTACAACATGTTTCTAGCATCAGAGGCTGCAGCATCGAATTTAGAGATCACGTTTTAGAGATGCAGAGAAAAAGTTCGAGTTTTTTCCCTCAAGTTTATATATAATTCATGAATTTAGGCCTTGTTTTTTGGATTTTTTTGTTTGGACACTTATTTCTCTACTTTTATCATATCATCAATGTGAATTGATTTATAAATTATGTCACGTTTTGTTTATGTTGTAGGAGAGAAACGCCAAAGTTTACACGCAAAGGAGAAATAAGAGGTGAATAGAAAATTTTATTTTACTCGATTTTTTGTGGATTTTATAGTGCAAGGTGGGGTAAAATGGGCATTCTAATTGAGAGGTTCGAGATAGAGATTTTTTGATGATTTCATTGAAAAGCTGAGGAAATTTTGGGTGGAAAACATGTGTAAAAATTATTTTTTGTCAATTTTTTGAAAATTTCGACTTTTTTGGACAAGTTTTGAAGGGGTTGATCTTTCGAAAATCGAAAAAATTCACTTTTTCGGCGATATCTTCGGTTCTGTTGGTCGTAGCGACCTGGGGCTGATCTCAAATGAAAGGTGAGCTCATTTCTCATCGATTTATGTGGTTCAAATTTTTTTAAATCAATTTTTCAAATACTTTCAGGCCATTTTCTGAAAATCCGTTTTTGCCCTATAAGTTTTCGAAAAATTGATAATTTTTTTTAAAAACCACTTAAATCGATGGGAAATGAGCTCACCTTTCATTCAAGCTCAACCCCAGATCGCTACGACCAATAGAACCAGAGATATTCTCAAAAACCTGAAATTTTTCAAAAACATAAGCTTTTCACCTTCAAATCTCCCGCAAAAAATGGATTTTTTGAAAAATTCAAAAAAATAATTTCCGACATATGCTTTCCATGGTAAATTTCCTCAGCTTTCCAATGGAATCATCAGAAAAATTCTATCTCCAATATTTCCATCGATTTCCCCTAATTTTCATATCATAAAACACCAAAAATCAACACGTGTTCATTTTACATGTAAAATTTATTCCAGTCATTCAGATTTGGAGGCTGACGATGAGGAGTTCGATTCGCTCAATCAATCAGACAGTGTCAATCAGTCGGATCATGGCAATCACACAACGCAGATGAGTGCAGCATCACCTCGACCACGAGTTCCAACTCCAACTGGAGATAATACGCAGGAGCTTTTTGAAAGAGCACAAGAGGAAAATCGAAGGCTAATCGCCTTACTTGAGGACCAGGATCACAAAATAATGGCATTGGAGGCTCAATTGCTTCAGCAACAGCGTGAAATGACGATTGAACGCGAGAGATTACGCGAAGAAAATGCAGCACTAATAAGAGCAATGGCAGCACTTGCAAGCAATTAATATCTTAATTAAGAAGATTAATCAAAAATGATAAAATCAATCCCATCCCATTATTTATCACTAAAAATGAATCACTAAAAAAATTACAAATTTTTTTTTTTAATTACAAATGAAAAAAAAACAATTTCTTAAACTTCAAAAACAGGTCTGTAATTATCTAGATTGTGATTTACCAAATAACTCACTCAAATTTTGCTTATTAATGTGTTTAGCTTATAGTAATGATGATAAAAATGAAAAAAAAACGAAAAAAAAAATCTGCATTTTTTTTTAAATAAAAATGCAGAATTTTTATCAATTAATTAATTCTCACAACTTATTTTTTTATTAAGAATTTACGTAAGATTGAGATATTATTTTATTCTCAATAACTTTTCCTTCAATAGGTTTTTTATATTTAAATGAAAAAAAAAGCATCTGAGTTAGATGATTAGTAGATTTTTTGTTAGAACGTTTTGTTCACTCAAATTGGATTTTAAACTTGAAAAATCAGTCGACAGATTATCGCAATGAAAGAAAAATTTAAAAAAAGTGTGATAGTAAATTTTGAACTTAAATAATCATTGGAAAAAAAATAATTAAAGATTATTAAAAATGTAAATAAATACATTGTAATTGTGCAAGTTGCGACGAATTATTCTGAAAATTAATAATCAAGCATTTATAAATTCTGAATAATGATTAAAAAACTGTATTCCCGAATTTTCTCAATTTTTGCAAAAAAAAAAAGGAAGATAAAAAAAATGTTATTTTGTTTAAAAACCGAGAATCTGATGAATGATTTGTAATCAATTATTCAGAAAGATCCACGAGAGACTGAAGAATATGTAGAAAAAAAAGGAAAAAGAAAAATGAGTTGAGGGATAAGGATAATTGAGAGTAAATGAGGTAAAAATTCGAAATACAATCGATTGTGTTATGTTGCAATTGAAATAATTCCATAAAAAAGAGGGAAAAATAAAATATAAACTATAAATAAAAAGTGTACTCATTATTTTCTTTCTTGAAGTTTCATTTTTTAATTTCTCTTTTTTTAATTTATATAAAGTTAGCTAAATAAATCTCAGTATGATACAATTTCTGCATATAGAAATAATTATGTGTGTCTTTCATTATTATTATTATTTTTTTTTTTTTCGAATTATGAAACATTTATTTTTATATCCTTCACTGCAGCCAAATTTTTAATGTCTATTAAAATCTAAATAAAATCGTTGGGATTCAATGAATTCAATTAACTTATAATATATATTTTTTGTTTTTTTATAGGATTTAAACTCTCTGCATGAAAAATCATGAACATGAACGAAAAAAAAAGGAAAAAAAAATAATTGAAAGAAGAAATATAGCGCAATAGACAGGTACTAATATATGTCACAGTTTTTTCCCATACTTGACACTCTACTTGCTTAATTGACATAAGAAGATGATTAAATTTTTGAAATTAATTACCATTTAAACATGATCGAAAAAAAAAGTTGAATTTTTGTATAAAATCGTTGATAATAATTTGTAAAAGCCCGCGAAACAAATTTTTTTTTTGAAAATAGAAAAATTTTCATTATTTTTTACATTTCTTTAAATCTTGAAAAATTTGAAAAAATTTAAAAAATAATGAAAATTCTTCAATTTTCAATTAATTTTTTGTTTCGCAGGCTTATTTTATTCCTTATTACATTCTTCACAGATTCACTGAATCAAATTTGAGAATTTCATGTTATTAATAATTTTAAACAAGAATTTAACTTTTTTTTTACGATTTTACCTCTCAATCATCCTTAATTCAAAGAAATTCAATGGATTTAATACACAAAATTTATCCACCTTCTTATTTCATTAAACAAACATTCCATTTATTCGTAATCTTTTCGAAGCATATTCGGTTATCCATTATATATTTACACATATCCAGGAAAAATTTCTTCCACTTTCTTTCTCTTCATTTTATACAAGAAATATACACAATCAGTATTTCGAAAGAAGCAGTATTGAACATAGCAAAAAATGATAGAGCATTTAAATTTTTAATGAAAAAAAAAAAAATGTATAAATATTATTAATTAATATTATACATTGAGTTTTTATAATTTGATATAAATTTTAATTTCTTTATGTTTTTATCTTTTTTTAAATTATTTCTTCTTCATCACGAGTTAAAGGCGACAGCGTTATTTGATATGTACTCGTTCTTAAAGAGATGAAAAAAATTTTTAGAGAGAACTATTATTTCATAATTCTTAAAATAAAGGTGTTTTCAAAATTTTTATTGAATTTATTTTTTTTTCTTTTCAAAAATTTTATTTTATTTGATGTAATTTCTTTTTATTGTCGCTTAATCGAGCATAGTATCAATTCCAATTTTACGTAGGCCCCAAGACTCAACTTTTAATCAATAATTATCATATTTATTAATTTTTGTAATACCATTATTACTTTAATTAATTATTATATATCTTTCATCATCGAAAAATACATTTACATACAATAAGTCTCGTGTATTCGAAAAAAGAAAAAAAAAAGAAAAAAAAATATTATATTCCTTTTTTTTAAGGATTTTCTTTTTTTTTTTTTATAATTAAAGAAGGCTTTTCGCCTCGAGTTTGAAAGTTCACACACATGAGATCGTTCGTAGATCATTTTTTTCATTTTTTTTTCATTTACATACAGTACATAATTTTTTTTTATCTATTATAAACTGAATACTGTAATCGGAAAGAGCCTCATATTTTTTTCCTTTTTTTTTTATTCTCACATCACAACCAAAGTCACGATAATTTTATATAACTTCAACAGGAAACTGCTAAATAAACCTCGATAGTACAAACTGAATGAAAAAAAAGCAAAACACACACTCTAAACGCTTAATTAAAAATTTTTTCAAACTCGAGGGTATTTTTAAAAAAATGTCATATTTACTGAAACATGAAATATGCCTTCTTTTTTCTTTACAATTAAAAATTAAAAATTAAAAAAAAATTATATTTGCATTAATTAAACTTTCCCCAGGATTAGTTTAACACCATGAGTGTGAATACTTTTCTTCATTTATCCCAAATAGACGACTAGATCACGACGCTTTTTCTTTCCTTTATATAATTCAAGAAATAATCTTGGGGGGAAGAGCTTTTAACCGATTTTTTTTTCCTTTTAAATTACATATAATTAACGAATTTTTTATTTAATGAAGATAAATGTAAATTATACTATAAATTAATTTGCCTGGAAAAATCAAAGTGAGGTAAGATGAAATTTTCCCCAATTTTCGTAAATTATAGGCAATTATTCAGTGAAAATAAGGGAGAAAATAGATTAAAATTAATAATTAAATGGTATTATCCCATTATTTTTTCCAATAAAATTCAATTAGAAACTCTCTTCTGGCACTTTTAATAAGAAAGAATCTTGAAAAAAAAAATTACAGTAAAATTTTCCACTTTTGCGGATTCATTTTTATCGAAAAACCGATTTTCTCCCACAAGAAATAAGAAATAATAAGAGAAATTACTTCCTAATTTAGTTTTTTTAGGTACATTCTTCCAGTTTCATACTAGATTCCTTTACTTTTTACCATTCTTATCTTATAAATGATAATCAATCAAATATATATTCACATAAGTACAACACACTCGTCAACATTTTTGTTTTTTCTTTTGATATTCATTAATCTACTAGTTATTTAATTATAAATTCCTTTG
Source organism: Aleiodes leptofemur (assembly GCA_963942555.1). Taxonomy (NCBI): domain Eukaryota; kingdom Metazoa; phylum Arthropoda; class Insecta; order Hymenoptera; family Braconidae; genus Aleiodes; species Aleiodes leptofemur. Next base: position 15,439,387 of record OZ012614.1, on the reverse strand, counting down.
ATAGTCTTCAAATCATCGAGGTAAAAATTTCGTGTTTTTTCATCCAGAAAAACACATTTTCATTCAGTTTATTTCAGTTTTTTTTTATAGATCTCTCACTCATCTCTTCCGCAGCCTCTCAAATTTTTCCCTTATTTGCATTATAAATATACGTTTCCACATAATTTTTCGGTGCATTTAAATCATCAGCCTTTTATTAAAAGGCACAAACGTTTTTTTTTTGCAATTGATGAAATTAGGGAAATAATATTTTTTTTTAAATCAATAAAAAGTCTCGCGAGAAAAGATAAAAAGATGATTGACTCGGAAAATGAGAAAAAAAATATATATATATGTATGTCTATATATATAGGCGCAAAGACACGTTTTTTCGAGGATATGTGATTCAGTTTAGCCAATAAAGTATTGGCAATAAATAAATTTCTCTTTTCAGACACTGCATCCAGAGGTAACTTTATCATTGCTCTGTGGATGGCTCCATCTGCACTGATGATAGCTTTTCGGTTCATCTGGCGATGCATTAACACTTCCAGATGCTTTTAAACCCTGTTCAAGCTCCAATAGTTGTCCCATAAAATTTAAATTCGGACTGATGATTGGTCTAGCATTTTTAACTAATTTGTATGCATCAATCATAGATAATCCCTTGTGCCTCATTATGTATGCTATTGCTATTGTCGCACTTCGTGATACACCTGCCTGACAATGAACTAGAACACTGCTACCTGCTTTCCTCGCTTCTTCTGTAAATAGACAATAAAAAGAAGGGACATTAGATTTATTTGCCTTTTGAATTTAAAGTTTAAATTAAATTAAATTACATTTGTTTGAGGATTATTGCGAGGTACAATCGAGGAAAAAAGTTGATTTTTTGTATAAAACTGGAAATTTTAGAAATCTGACAATTTTTTGATTTTCTGTTTTTTGCAAATCAATTATTTTTTTAAAAATTTTAAAAAATATGGAGAATCAGGAAATTGAAGAAATGGAGAATGCAAATTTTTTAAATATTTTTTTCATGATAATTCATTTGTTTAAAAAAATTCAAAAAGTTGTCAGATGTCTGATAATTTTATGATCTCAATTTTTCGGGATGAAAAATCGTAAATAACAATGTATTAAAGATAAATGTCTTGAAATTGGTTCAGTAAGTATTTGAAGAATGTGATAAGGAACAAAATAAGCCCGCGAAAAAAAAAATTATTTGAAAATTGAAGAATTTCCATTTTTTGCATTTCTTTAAATTTTTCAAGATTTGAAGAAATGTAAAAAATTGAACCAATTTTTTCACTTTTCAATTGATTTTACGTTTCTAAAGCTTATTTCATTCCTGATTCCCTTTTCTACAGACTCACTGAATCAGAACCAAGAATTTCGTAAATTCAAGAAATTATGTGAGTTGTTATTAACAATTTTATGGAAAAAAAGGTTGAATTTTTGTATAAAATCGTTAATAACAATTAATACAAAATGAAAATCCCAAATCTGATTCAGTGAATCTGTAAATAATGTAATGAGGACTAAAATAAGCCCGCAAAACAAAAAATTATTTGAAAATTGAAGAATTTCCATTATTTTTTCCTTTTTTTCAAATTTTTCAAGTTTTAAAGAAACGAAAAAAATGATGAAAATTTTTCAATTTTCAATTAATTTTTTGTTTTTTCAGCTTATTTTATTCCTCATTAAATTTTTTACAGACTCACTGAATCAAATCCAAGAATTTCATGAATTCACGAATTTATTTGAGTTGTTATTAAAAATTTCATGGAAAAAAAGGTGAATTTCTGTATAAAATCGTTGATAACAATTTATACAAGATGAAAATCTCAAATCTGATTCAGTGAATCTGTAAATAATGTAATGAGGACTCAAATAAGCCCGCGAAACAAAAAATTATTTGAAAATTGAAGAATTTTTATGATTTTTTCCTTTTTTTCAAATTTTTCAACATTTAAAGAAATGTAAAAAATGATGAAAATTCTTCAATTTTCAATTAATTTTTTGTTTCGCGAGATTATTTTATTCCTCATTACATTCTTTACAGATTCACTGAATCAAATTTGAAAATTTCATCTTGTATAACTTGTTATAAACAATTTCATCCAAAAAATTAACTTTTTTTTCTCGATTGTACCTCCCAATCATCCTTAAATAAAACTAATGACAGCCCTCATGACAACAAGTAAAAATTAAACGTGGAAATAGTAGTGAAATTGTTGAGCAAAGCAGTCTTGTAGCCCAAACAGAGGCGATTGAATTACGTAATATGGGGGACGCTATCGTATCACTGAAATGACTCACATATATATCTATATATATAATTAAATAGTGCCCGGATCCCTCTGCATGCGGTACAAAACCACTGTATTGTGCGTACATTTATTCACAATTAATTATATTTACTTGATAATCCTAATTCCAAATAAAATGAGAAAGCTAAACTCTTCGGAAACCCCCCCCCCCCTTTTTTTTCCCCAGATAAATTAAGAATGTCCAACAAATTAATTGAATCTCAAAGATGTTTGAGCTCGAATCAGCTGTGTGAATTTGGGGTGATGAAGGGGATGCTGATGTTGAGTTTATTTACAGTTGAGTTTTTCTTTGCCGCACAGTCGTTTTCGAGTTTAATGACCATCTGTGTGTCCCAAGCATTATTATATATATATAACACACACTAGACGCAGAGTAGAGCATCTGGCATGAGTCAGAGGGGGAAGAAATAAAGGAAGAGAATTTTTCGACAAAAAAAAAAAAAAAAGGAAAAAGAAAGAAAAGAAGTGAAAGGAGCTTGGGAGGAGGCTGAGATGAATTGCATAGAAACACCCCTTGTGTTTGTGTGTGTGTGTATCGTTATTCGAAATGACGTAATTCCCTTATGAGAAAGAGAATTTCGATAAATCATCGAAATACCACAATTTCTACGCAATTTTTGACACATTTTTTTTCTACGTCGTCCTCGAAGAAAAAAAAAGGGGGCTAATGCCTTAAAAATAAAGGGGCGTAAGTGCTATATACACAGGACTTACGCCACTTTGATTCTAAAGCCTTAGAAATAAAGGAGCGTAAGTTCTAATGCGTATATACAGCACTTACGCCACTTTCTAATGCCTCAAAAGGGCGTAAGTGCTATGCTTATGCGGAAGCACTTACGCACCTTTGCTTCCAAGGCCTTAGAAATAAAGGGGCGTAAGTGCTATATATACAGCTAATACACCACTTTGTTTCTAAGGCCTTAGAAATAAAGGGGCGTAAGTGCTAATGCATATATACAGCACTTACGCCCTTTTTTCTAACATTTTAGTAAAAAAAGGGGCGAAAGTGCTATGTTTATGCACAGGACTTACGCCACTAAGATTCTAAGGCCTTAGAAATAAAGGGGCGTAAGTGCTAATGTTTATATACAGCACTTAGACAACTTTCTAATGCCTTAGAGTTAAAGGGGCGTAAGTGCTAATACTTAGACACTGCACTTAAGCCACTTTGTCTCTAACATTTTAGTAAAAAAGGGGCGTAAATGCTATGTTTATGCACAGGACTTGCGCCACTGTGATTCTAAGGCCTTAGAAATAAAGGGGCGTAAGTGCTAGTGCTTATATACAGCACTTACGCCACTTTTTAATGCCTTAGAGTTAAAGGGGCGTAAATGCTAATGGTTAGACACTGCACTTAAGCCACTTTGTTTCTAACATTTTAGTAAAAAAGAGGCGTAAATGCTATGTTTATGCAAAACACTTAGGCCCCTTTTCTTCTAAGATGACTATATATATATGTATATAAAGTGGATGATGAGAATTACATGAAAATTATAATAAAATAACGGGTCAATTACGTGAGCATGCGTATTTATCTACAACGCAGTTCGTTATAACGGAAACGGGGCACAACCAGCCGTATCCGGTGGACCATTGACGAGTTTGTACATATATATACATATATATACAGACACATTGTATTGGACACAAGAAGAGAGAAGGCTTCCCCATTCATGAAAGAGCCCATGACTCACTTTACGCACACCAAAAGCGTCCCCCATTTGGTGTATCGGGACTTTCGACCCCCTCTACTATTTTCTGATCTTTGTGTGTTATTTATGAATAGAAAGGGGGAAAAAGGGGGATTGTACCCCTTATTTTCTATCTGCTTCTGTATGTGTGAGTCTCTGGCGAATGTGCAACTAGTGGAATTCCGTAACCGAATAGCCGTTTGATGTGTCCAGAGGGGTGAATTATAATTTCTCGCCACTTTTCTCAATGAACTAGAAAAGAAATTTCTTGAAAAATAGGTTCATAAAATAAAAAAAAGGATGGATATCAACTTCCGATGCGCTTGATTACACTTGAATTGAGCATTTAGGCACTCCCATTTGTCTCTGTTTAAATGGGCCTATTCTAATAAATGAGAATATTTTATAATATTATTGGCATTAGTCATGAGTATTATTATTAAAAAGGTTTAAATAACGTCTTAAGAACAATTAGAAGGTATAATCGTAAAAAAAAGTTAAATTTCTGTATAAAATCGTTAATAACAATTTAAACAAGATGAAATTCTCAAATCTGATTCGGGGAATCTGCAAAGAATGTAATGAAGAATAAAATGAGCCCAAAAAACAAAAAATTGATTGAAAATTGAAGAATTTTCATTATTTTTTACATTTTTCAAATTTTTCAAAGTTTAAAAAAATGTAAAAAATAGTGAAAATTTCTCAATTTTCAATTAATTTTTTGTTTTTAAGGATTATTTATAAATTGTTATTAACGATTTTATACAAAAAATTAAATTTTTTAACGATTGTACCTTCCAAACATCTTCAACAAACATTTTTTCAGAAAATTTGTAGAAAGTTTGTATTTTCAAAAAAAACAAGCATTTCTGGACCCAAATATGTAATCTAAAAAATTTCCAAAAAAACGTTAGTCAAGACATTATTGCTTATTACCATAAAAATAAAACTTACCAATAAAATCGAAAGCCTCTTCGAAGTACTGTTTTAAATTCTGATGACCTGAATCTGTTGCTGGAATTTGTCTGTACGTGATACCGCATGCTTCGTGATAACCAGGCAGCTGGGAGGTAACATTGAGAACCCTTGTTGCACCCAGGGCTCTCAGCAGCTGCAGATCAGCAGCATCTCTTCCATTCCCAAGATAGAGAAAAGGTAGAACACGTGATGCTGGATGATTATCAATGTCAGCTGGTTGTGGTGTTGATGGTTGTTGTCCAATGCTCATAACTGGACAGCCTGGACCAGGACTTGGACAACCACTGACTGCTGATGCTTCTGCATTTGTTGGAGTGCCAGGATTCTGCTGCAGTAATGTATCTTCACATAATTCACCATGTCGCCTGTGAAATTCTTTGTGTCCTCCTGAAATAAGATCAATTTCATTTAATTAGTGGATTTTAATTATTGAATGGAAACAAATTCATTTTACAATTAAATTTTTAAACATTTTTATAGACTAAGAAAAAATAAAAAATCTTGAGATAAGAAAATTTTTTTATATATCGAAATTTTTTGGAGCAAAGTAAATTTAGCAAATTTTCGTGATTTTGGAGTGAAAAGGGCGTAACAGGAGATAGGAAACGTGTTTCCTAGGACTTACGCCCTTTTGACTCTAGGACAACGAATATTCTTAGTTTTTTGGGAGGATGGAGGGTTTTTCAGGACCATAAGGACCTTTTTTCCAGGAAATTTGGAGAGCCACAAATTTATGACTTTAAGAGGAACCTTAAGGGGGAGAGGAGGGGGGGTGGGAATTGCTCTATCTCGCTTAAATTCCAAGATATTTCTAAGAAACTGATGACAAAATGAAATGAATTTTTGTTTGAAAATCTTAGATTCTTCACTTTTTTAGGGGTTTTTATTGTTCTTTTAGTGAATCATAAAATCCCCCATGAATAATTTTTTTTTTTTTTTTTTTTAATGATTAGTGCACGAGAGAAGGAAAATTCTCAGAAGTACGAGTCATCCTTTTAATGCTGAATGGAACAGAGACCCCTTTCGATGATATCATACAAGGATCCTATGTTTATTCTGAATGTGTTTCTCTCTTTCTCTTTTTCTCCATTTAGTTTAAAGATAAAGACAGAAAATCATACGAAAATGAGTTTCGTTTGACGAAAATCAAATGTTTCCGAATGAATTAAATTAAAAAAAAAATAGATAATTATTGTTGCCTTAGAAACAAAGGGGCGTAAGTGCCATGTTTATATATAGGCACTTATGCCCTTTAAAAAAAAATCAGTTTTATTGTAATTATTTGAGATTTTTCACAATTTTCTAAATTTTTATGATATTTTCATGAAAGTTTTATAAAATTTTTATTAAATTTTCATGATATTATCAAAGTGGAAATATGCGCGTTTCCTTTTTGATATTTGATATATATATGTATACTACATATGTGCAGTTTTTTATACACAGACACATACCCCATGGCTGGATATTTTCAAGAGGCAACAGCCTCAGCACTAAACAGGGTGCCTTTTTAATCCTCATTATCTCACTTTTTTTCCCCAAAAACAATTTTTCACTCAAAAAAAAAGTCACAATATAAATAGTTAAAGTTCCTATATTTGCAGAAAAAATCCACAAAATTCAATGATTTTTCTATTTGTTTAAAAAAACACTAGAAAACTCTTGTTGTCATAAATTCAAATTTAATTTAAAGAAAATGACAAAACTAATGAAAAATACGCTAAAGATGCGCTCTTTTTTTAAACTTCAAACTTCAAAAAAACTGTCAAAGTTCCTACAAGACAAATCTATATGACTGTTTATGGTTTGCCCTTTGACGAAAGACTGTGGATCATAAGCTTTGATGAAAAACTATAGACCCAGGCGTTGTGTATGCACGAGACACAACCAAGTGCTGAGCAGTGAGTCATCATCTCTTACTACGATTGGACGTTCTAAATGTGACGTCACAGTGGGGAAAGGGGGAAGGGAGGAGAGGGGAGGGGATGAGAAGAGCGGAGAAATACGGAAACGAACGAAATTATATTCGCGCGTTTTCTGAATACATATTATTGTCAACTTGGAAATAAAAGGGCGTAAGTCCTATGCATAAACACAGGACTTATGCCCCTTTGTTTCTAAGGCAACGAATAATTATTTTTGGCTTAGAAACGAAAGGGCATAAGTGTTGGGCTTATATATATCACTTATGCCACTTTTTTCTGAATTTTTTTTAGTCTTCTTTTCCCTTTTTTTTCGAGAAATAAAGGATTTTTTCACTATTTTTTCATTTTGTTATTTTTTTTTTGGCTCTTGTTATTATTATTATTATTATTATTTTTAATTGGAGTTGTTTGATGGAATTGACGTTTAATTGATTGGAAAATTGACTAATTGCTGTTTTTATGGAGGAAAAAAGGAGTTAATCTGTGAAAAATTGCGTTTTTACGAAGAAAAAAGTGGAATGAAAATTTGAAAAAACGGGTAAAATCGCGCGCTTTTTTTTTTAATTAAAACGTTAATTCATTTCTTTTTTTTCTTCTTTTTGGGTGAATGTAAATCAGAATGACGAATTTAATTTTCACCGGTTTTGAATTCTCGCGGGGTTGACCTCGAGAGATCACGAATACACAAAGATCACATCTGAAAATATTTCAGTGCGTCAGAAAGTCCAAGAGAGTTCATTTGAGATCACTGGAGTTTCACAGAATAACAATAAGTTAGTCTTTTTTTTTTTTTTTTTGTTATGTCCTTGAAAGTTAATACGCAGGTTGCTAGAAATTATGAGTAAATGTATTATTATATGGTTTATAATGAATCTTGATAGTTTAATGTTTCTCGATAAACCCATTACTCATTGGCACCTCAATTTCCATTCGTTGAATTGCGTTTTTTTCTTTATTGTCTTGGAGTTATGGTGTCATCCATAATCCTTAGAAGAGGAAATAAAATAGATTTTTAGATGAATTTTTTTAATTAATTGAAAATCATGAAATGATTGCATATAAGAATTTTTTTTGGATTTTTCAAAATACAGAAAATAATAATAATAAGGAAAAATATTTAAAAAATTGCGCTTTTTGCATTTTTCAATTTTTTTTCATATTTGTATATTTTTTATGTTTTCAAAAATAACTTATTTGTTAAAAATAATGAAAGTTTTCAAATTTTTGATATTTTCAAAATCTTATTTTTGAGGAATTTTACGTCTAGACAAATTTTATAGGGTAATTTAATTATTTTTGGGGGCTTTTCCGGAATTACGGTTCTTGTTTTTGGAACAGAACAGGTAAAGCACCTCAATATGACGATAATGGTCAGTCTGAGTCATTCTGACACACACAGAGAGTTGTAAATGACCCTGAGTTACTCATAATTTTCGCCTTAATTCGATTGATTCATTTACAAATTCTTCTGCATTCAAACGTAAACAAAGGAAAATTAGAAGGATATCCAAGGAATTTGCGGAAATCCAAGTGGCAAGTCCGAATGATCTACTTTTTTTCTCCTAAGTTATCATAAATACTCTAATTATTCCGATTTCTTAACATTTTACCGATATTAAAACAATGTCCACGATAATAAATTGTTATTAAATAATATTATAAACATCCAATATTGTTCCGAATTTGAATCACGCGGTTCCAGCATCTAGGACTGTGATTGGAGGATCCTCGGGATTTTAAATACCAATATTCCCGCCAATTCATGTTTTCATGTAATTAATTGGATTAATCGTCGCTATTTGTCCGGTAACAGGCATTTTTTATGATTTGAAAAATTAATAGACACTCTGACGAACAAGAATATATATAGTTATATAAGGAAATAATAGATCTGTAATCATGAATTGTTGCAGTGAAACTGAAACTGAATCTCGCTTATGGAGTTCTAATGTTAATTTAATTTTTTTCAAAAATTACTTTTTGCCTCAATTTGTGTCCGATAACATGGTGTAAAGTAAATTTTAAAAAAATCTCCTCATCCTACTCTATCGAAAGTTGAACGAAAATTGAAAAGGAAAAATAGATCATCGAAACTACTTGGATATCCTTAAATTCAGCGGAAAATTGCTATTAAAGTGATGTCACGAAATGATAAATCACTATATACACTATATTGACTTGATAAAATCAAATTCTAGAGGAATGAGGAAAAAAAATGAGGAATTCTAAATTCAATTGTTTTTGTAAACACACAAAGCTAAATGAAAGGAAAATGATCCATGAACTCTGACGTTGTGAAGAACATGTTATATTACCACAAGATTCCATGAATGAATCACGGTGCAGGACGGAAATATGCACGTGCTGAATACGTAATATTTGTTTTCTCATAAAAATTCTCTTAATTACGAATGGACTATGAAAATGATTTTTTTCTTTTTTTTTTTTTTTGATTATTCATTTAAAAAGAGCGTCAAGGAAAATACCCAAGTGGTCAATAAATTTTCGTGAATTAGCATTGATTTAAACGTAAATCATCATTTTTAAAGATTCGTGACAATTCATCAATGAGTCATGAAAATAACACGAGTCAGTGATACTTTGTCAATTGTTTTTTTCTTTTTTCTCTTTATTTTCTTGTCTTTGTGGGAAGATAAGATTATTGACGTCGTTGATCATGAGCTAACAAATTTCATGGGTGAGGCTGAATTTCATGGGAAATATTGGACGAGGGATAATTCTATAAAGAAAATGATTCAACACTGAATTTATGGGGTTTGATGGATTTTAGGGGGTGAGAGAATTTAATTTTCTATCAAGTGGAAATTAAGGTAGTATTTCAGATTGCAGTTGATAAAACAGAAGAAAATGCGGATTTTTAGGTGATTTTCCAATTAATTGCTGATAATTCGGGGAAAATGTGTTTGAATTTACCCGAAAAAAATGATTAAACTATTCGAAAGTCATATCTTCAGTCTGTGAATATAATTTTTTCTTGTTTCTCGTATTTTTCTTAACATTACTAATCTCCTATGATATTGCTTTGATGATATTTTCATCAAAGCAAATAAATGAATATCACGAAACGTGAAATTCAGTAGTATTTTTTAAATTTCTCATTTTCGTTTCATTATTTAAAGGGATCTCGCAAACCGTTGGGTTTAGGAGAATTCGTCAAGAGACTTTTTTTGTAGAGAATTCAATTCTTCATAAAAAAGATCTCTTCATAAATTCTCCTAAACCCAATGGTTTTCGTGATCCTTTTGAAAATCGCGGAAAATTCCGTTTAAAACTGAAATACGCTTCAATAATAGACAATTTCTACTCGAAATGATTTTTCTCAAATTTTTTAGATAGTCTCCTGAAGTACGGTTAATAAAACAGGGAAAGATGAGGATTTTCAGGCTTGTTTCCAATTAATTCCTGATAATTCGGGGAAAAACGATTCATATCTCCTAAAGTGCACGGTCAAAAATCATGAAAAAATTCAGAAAAATGTAAAAATACATCATCTCATCAAATTCATTCTAACTAACCAATTTCAAGGTATAAGAGGGTGAATTTAATTTTCAATCCCCTGAAAATCACCCGAAATAAGTAAGCGTTTCGCTAAAATGATAGCATCTTCCCACCAATATAGCTCAAAATCCCCAGAAATTTCTGTCTGTTCGCATCAGATTCAACCACACAGCCGTTAGATTCATTCACCAATTATGGGCTATGACACATTTCACGTCCAGACACCCATTACATTGTGAAAAACGTTTTCAGGGGCTCTGTGTTTCCCACACAGGGTGAGGGAAAATTATGACTCACACCAACGTTAAGGTTTCTTGCGGCTGATAATCATCCCCTTATCCCCATATCCACTATGTTTTCTTTGTTGGTTTGTTTTCGGTTGTTATCTATTCAGGTGTAGGCGACATCCATGAAGGCGACAAAATGCCTTTTTTCAATCTTTAACGTGTGTTTCTATCCATAAAGTTAAAAAAAAGTTGAATTTTTGTATAAAATTGTCAATAACAATTTATACGAGATAAAATTCTCAAATTTGATGAAGTGAATCTATAGAGAATGTAATGAGGAATAAAATAAGTTTTAGGAACTAAAAATTGATTGAAAATTGGGAAATTTTCTGAGCTTTTTACATTTCTTCATTTTTTTCAAGTTTTGAAGGAATTTTCAAAACCATAGAAAACTTTACAGTTTTCAACCAATTTCTTGTTTCTACGACTCATTTCATTTTTCATTGCACTCTTTACAGATTCACTTCATCAAATTTGAGAATTTTATGTCGTATAAATTGTTACTAACGATTTTATACAAAAATTTAACTTCTTTTTTGATTTTACGGACAGAAACACCTTAAAAAGATGGAAAGATTGAAAATTTAATGGGAATTCACAGAGAAAAATGTTTTCTTAATTTAAGATTGTGCAGTCACTTAATTTAAGAATGTGCAGGGCACTTAAATTAAGAAAGAAAAAGTCACTTGATTTAAGTGAGAAAAGTCACTTAATTTAAGTAACTCTTACTTTCTTAAATTAAGAAAGAAAAAGTTACTTGATTTAAGTGAGAAAAGTCACTTGATTTAAGTGAGGAAACGCACTTAATTTAAGTGAGATTTACTTTCTTAAATTAAGAAAGAAAAAGTCACTCGATTTAAGTGAGAAAACGCACTTAATTTAAGTGACTTTTACTTTCTTAATTTAAGAAAGAAAAAGTTACTTGATTTAAGTGAAAAAAGTCACTTGATTCAAGTGAGGAAACGCACTTGATTTAAGTGAGTTTTACTTTCTTAAATTAAGAAAGAAAAAGTCACTTGATTTAAGTGAGAAGAGTCACTTAATTTGAGTGACTTTTCCTTTCTTAAATTAAGAAAGAAAAAGTTACTTGATTTAAGTGAGAAAAGTCACTTGATTTAAGTGAGAAAACGCACTCGATTTAAGTGAGAAAAGTCACTTAATTTAAGTGAGAAAAGTCACTTAATTTAAGTGAGAAAAGTCACTTAATTTAAGTGAGAAAACTCACTTGATTTAAGTGAGAAAACGCACTTGATTTAAGCGAGTTTTACTTTTTCAAATTGAGAAAGAAAAAGTCACTCGATTTAAGTGAGAAAAGTCACTTAATTTAAGTGACTTTTACTTTCTTAAATTAAGAAAGAAAAAGTTACTTGATTTAAGTGAGAAAAGTTGCTTAATTTAAGTGACTTTTCCTTTCTTAAATTAAAAAAGAAAAAGTCACTTGATTTAAGTGAGAAAAGTCACTTAATTTAAGTGACCTGCACATTCTTAAATTAAGTGACTGCACATTCTTAAATTAAGAAAACATTTTTCTCTGTGAATTCGTGACTAATAGACCTGATAGAGTCTATCAGATAGACATCCATATCCATATGATGATGAGAATAATCCCAGGAGTCCCCTGGGATTTTTCAACAAAATGCTTTAATACTTTAATAGTCTCTGTGTATATCCACGTGCTGGCCAGTGCCACGAGAATAGCCTCGGAATCACCCAGCGTGGCACGTTGGTGAGTCACCAAAAACTCGCGACTGAGTATAATAGGAATCTCGATGTTACTGGCATTTTACAGAAACCATCTCAAGGAAATTCCAGTGTTTTTCTTGTGTTTCACTTTTGAAAAATTGCGCGTAATTTTTCTCCTTTTTTTTTTTTTGTCGGTTTCTTTTTCAAGGACGACATGGTCACCAAGAGGTGATTCACACTGGGGTATACTATGTAGCGTCATTTTTTTTCTCACATTTAATTGCGTTAATAAATGACTGAAGTGATAAATAAAGTGGGAATGTGGAGGGGAAAAGGATTTCTGGGTTTTCGGGTGGAATTTGATGGTCGGAATGATGAAAATTGAGGGGAATTCGCGAAATGAGGGGAGATGGAAGATTTTGGATGGTTCCATTGAAAAGCTGAGGAAATTTGCGGTGGAAAACATGTGTCAGAATCAATTTTTAGTGATTTTTTGAAAATTTGATCATTTTGGAGCAGAATTGAAGGATTTTTTTAGAAAATCGTGTTTTTTGAGGATAACTTTGGTTCTATTGGTCGTAACTCGAAAATTCCGATTCGAGGGGAAAGGTGGGATCATTTTCCATCGATTTATTGGGTTTTTAAATCGAAATTATCGATTTTCGATGCACTTGAAGAGCGAAAACGTGATTTTTACAAAAAAAAACTCATAAATATTTGAAAAATCGATAATTTTTCCTTCAAAATCACATAAATCGATGGCAAATGATCTCACCTTTCACCTCCAATTGTAATTTTCACGATCCCACCATTGAAACCAGAAATATTTCCAAAAAACTGATTTTTCCCCAAAAATATAAGAAATTTCCCTTTTAAAAGTTGAATCTAAAAGTTAAATTTTTCTGAAAATCCTGAAAAAATTAATTTTTGCATGTTTTTTATTGCAAATTTTCTCAGCTTTTCAATGAAATCATTTAAAAAAATCAATTTCCTAGCATTTCCTCAATATCTCCATTTTATAGATATCAAATTCCCAATTTTCCATCACTGTATCATAATTTACTCTTTGCAGTCGCCTTTTTAATCTTAATATATACAGGATTTAATTGAATCGAATAACTACACGAGGCGAATGAACACGCTCTGGCACTCCTGAGGACGCGGACAAGGCCGAGGTGCACACAGAGACGAATGACTCCACATAGTGGAATGCCGATGAACAAGAGATTTTAAGAGAAAAGCCACGTCAAAGCCAACAGTACCAATCCAACAAAAGACACTAATTCTCTCAATTTCACTTAGACTATATCCAATTCATGTAATAATTCCATGCACTAGTTATTGGACTTTCTCAAATCTCGAGTAAATAGTTAACTGAATTACAAATGAAAACCTAAAATCAAAACTAAGGTAACACGACCAATAGATGAACGGTTAAGGAAATATTAGACTTTATTAATTCATATGAAATAGGCAAATCACGTTAAAAAGTTGCAGATAAGAATGATGTACAGAAAAATGTACAGTGAATCGACTAAAAATCAATTAAACTCGAATAATGCAGAAATAATTAAAGAAAATCAAGGAAAAAGTGGAAAATAACTCAAACCCCCAATAGATGGACAGTTGCATATTTGCAGTAGTATGCAGAGATCAGCAAAAAAAAATTCGCATTTTTAATTTTTTAATTTTTTTTATTTCTGTAATTTCCATCGAAAAAATTTTAATTACTTTGTTAATGAGAAATCTGGATTTTTAAATTTTTCATTAGTTTGAAAATTAATTTTTTTTTTTAACAATTTTGATTACTATTGTAATTCAAAATTTGACTGATGGAATTTCATAATTATTTTCTTTATTAAAATTATTAACATTTTTATTAGTTAAATTGAATTATAAATGTCATATAAGCGTCATTTAGATTGGATTAAATTATAAGTTCTTATTTGTGTTACATTTAGTTAACACTCTCAACTCAAAATTTTTGTCTGAAAAACGGTTATATTTGGGAAGATTAAACATAGTAGCGTTGATTTTATTATAAAATTAATTATTCCAATAAATTAATAAGTAAGAAAGAATCAAAATTTCGAATAAGAAAAAGAATTATAAAATTTCATCAGTCAAATTTTTAAATTACAATAGTAATCAAAATTGTTAAAAAAAAAATTAATTTTCAAACTAATGAAAAATTTAAAAATCAAAATTTTTCATTAAGAAAGTAATCAAAATTTTTTCGATGGAAATTACAGAAATGAAAAGAATTAAAAAATTAAAAGTGCGATTTTTTTTTTGCCGATCTCTGGTGATATGATCTTAAATTTCGATCAATCGATATGTAATCAATAGTTTATAAATCTAAATTAATCTAATAATCAGGAATTGACGTGAAAAGTATAAGAATCATTCATTTATTTATGAAAATCCTCGATAATAGAAACCGTCCATCTTTTGGTGTCAGTGTTCATCTATTGGTCGTGTGACCCTACGAACGAATCTTCAAAGCTCCAGTGCAGAGAAAGTTCCCAATAGAAAAAAAGAAGAAAAAAACCGTCAACAACATTGAGAATAGTTGATTTTTTTCTTTTTTTTTGTCTCTCTCTCTAGTTCATGTGGTTCACTAGTTGTGTTCACTTATTTATTCATTGAGAAAGGGAACGAGCGAATGAAAATGCCAAAGATTGGTAGTTGGCATGGGTGAGTCAGAGTGAAAGTCTGTTCCAACGTCCAGTTCTCTACGATGTTTTATGCAGCTAAGAGAGGCTTAGACTGTCTCTTGGATTAATAACATCGTACATCTCAATTGTCGTCGTTTTTCCTTCTTCATGAATGAGGAGATAATTCAATTCTAAAATCTGTGTACACTGAACTTCAAATTGCAAAAGTTCAAAGATTCTCGAATTCTCAGCAGACTTCATGAAAATCCATGAGATTTCTTGAAATCCATGAAAATCGAACGGTTTTACTGAAGATTTCATAGAATTCTATGAGAATTCAAGAGACTTCAGGGAATACTGATAAATTTCAAGATTTCATGGCAGAAACAAAGATGCATAAAAAATAAAAATTTGATTAAAATAATATTCAAAAAAATTCAAAATTTTCTATGACTTTTCTCAAGTTTTCAAATTGATTTTTCAGATATTTTAACTATTTATTTTAGATGAAATTTCAAAGACTTCACAGATTTCATGAAATTTACATCGGATTTCTCTAGTTTTTGGGCAATTCCAAGACTTTTTTGCAGATTTTATGAGATTTCGAAAATTCAAAAATTTCAGGAATCTTTGAAAGAATTCTGAAAATTTCTTGAGATTTATGATTTTAATGTACACCAGATTTTACAAGTGATTCATCTACCCTTGAAAAAAAAATAAACTTTTCATTTCATTTTGGATATCAATTTTGCATAGGCACTTATCTTCAGCACTGACATATGGATTTCTCTGGAGTGCGTTAGACAGGAACAGGAGGATTTTTGAGAGATTCTCTATTGTAGTTTATATCCCAACTGTGGGTATCATTCATCGTTTTGTGAGTGTGACGAAGGGGAAAAATTAGGGAGAAATACACGTCATACACACTTGGATCACACAGTATGAATAAGCCCTCGAGCCTCTCTTTTTTTCCCCCCTCCCCTCCCCTCCCCCACCTCATCTGCCCCCTTCTGCCCCCATTGCTGGAAAAAATCTCTTTTTCCAGAAGGGTATAAAAATGGATTCGGGGAGTTGAATCGAAAAAGGGCGAGAGCCGGGGTTAGTCATTGATACACTTTAAACCGAGGATAGAGAGATGACTCATAAAAGTAATCGTAATCGACAGCTGATCCACATTGAACCACTTTTGCCCTGTACGACTGTTTTCAAAGTGAATAACACAGGAAAAATCAGCGAATGAAGATTAAAAGAAAATGATAATGGAATTAACACATATGCGATGATTATTTTTGATTTTTTTTAAAGAAATGAGTCATTATTGGAGAAATATTTGAAATATATGCATTTATAGATTTTTGAATTTTCTATATGTGCATATTTTTCATTTTTACGCATTAATCTGATTAATAGTTTGTAAGGAATCATTAAAAAAGAATTGGAAATGACT
This sequence comes from Aleiodes leptofemur, assembly GCA_963942555.1. NCBI lineage: Eukaryota > Metazoa > Arthropoda > Insecta > Hymenoptera > Braconidae > Aleiodes > Aleiodes leptofemur. The sequence goes on along the minus strand of OZ012614.1, from coordinate 15,422,888 downwards.
GAAAATGACTTAAAAATAATGGCAGTGAATTCTTAAGGTAGTAATCCCAGATTTCAGTTGATAAAACAGTAAAAAATGAGGATTTTTAGGTTTGTTTTCAATTAATTGCTGTTAATTCAGGGAAAAAGTGCTTTAATTTACCCGAAAAAAGTGATTAAACTATTCGAAAGTCATATTTTCAGCTTGTGAATATGATTTTTTTTTGTTTCTCGTATTTTTTTTAACATTACTAATCTCCTATGATATTGCTTTGATGATATTTTCATCAAAGCAAATAAATAAATATCGCGAAACGTGAAATTCAGTAGTATTTTTTAAATTTCTCACTTTCGTTTCATTATTTAAAGGGATCTCGCAAACCGTTGGGTTTAGGAGAATTTGTCAAGAGACCTTTTTTGTAGAGAATTCAATTTTTTATAAAAAATGTCTCTTCATAAATTCTCCTAAACCCAATGGTTTTCGAGATCCTTTTGAAAATAACGGAAAATTCCTAATAACGTTGATAATTCATATCTCATAAACTGCACGGTCAAAAATTATGAAAAAATTCAGGAAAATGTAAAAAAACATCATCTTTGATCCACCATCAAAAAAAAGTACCCAACTATACTCTAATTCCCTGAAATTACTACCTTAATAAAAAAAACGACATGCTTTCTACCAATTTACATGAATTAAATGCGCATACTCTTCTTTAAATCACAGATTCTTTGATGAAGGGGTAGTTACAACGTAGTTCACAATACACCGAGGGAGTGACAATAAAAAAGGGAGGAAAAAAAAGAGATGCGGATGAGTCAGCTACGAAATAGAAAGCCCAACAAACAATAACTGTTTACCCTCTATACACATGTTTACACAAAACATATGTACTATATATATATAAAATATAAAACTCCTGTCTATGTCTGTCTGTGTGTCTGTGTTACATAATGTTCTAATTTTTATATTTGTATGTTACTGAATTGAAGGCACTAGGAATAGTATTTAGACGTGACTCATTCTCTATTGAGTATTGCCTTCTCTGCCCAGACGCCATTGGACCGTTTGATATGCATCTTCGCGAGCCAACTATTGCCTCCTCTACCCAAGATTACTGCAGCAAAAATGCAGCACAGGTCAATTTGTTACGATTATATGGCGACGACCATTGCACAATTATATGAAGATAAGAATGATGATGAGAATGATTGAGGCAACACACACACACACACACACAAGGCTCTTATCTCAATCCTTCATATCAAAGCATATATATAGGGGGAAATGGGATAAAATCGACCTCTTCAACAATATGATTTGGGATTTTTTTTCAAAGTTAAGAAGTCAATGAAAAAATCTGAAAAAATTCGAGAACATGCTCCAATATGTCTTCATTTTTGTGTAATTTTTTCAAATTTTTTCATAAAGTTGCCTATTCTCTAAAAAGATCCCAAATCATTACAACAAACAGGTCCATTTTGCCCTACTTTTATATATATATTAGTCATTAGTTCATCAGTCGAGTTAACTGCCGCTGGATGACTTACAGAAAATCAGAGCTGTAAACGAAGAAAAAAAAATTAGTTCCTCTTTTTTTTTAATAATAAAAAAAAAAACAAGGTGGAATTGTACTCGAGTGGAAGAGTTTTTTCTCACTCTTTGGGTACATATATTGTTGTACATGAAGAGCTACAATTTTTCTTCTTTTTTTTTTTTCAGGTCATGTGTAATACAATCAAGATGAGTCAACTGAACACAAAAGACGGGCCATTACTCTCCAACTATTGAATCAAGAAGGATATAAATAAGCCATGAATTATACCTTAATTGAGTAAATTCATGTAGTTTTTAGGAGAAAAAGAGAAGAATTAACACAGTACCCTTGTAAATTTTTTTGAATTTACCGCGTTTTTTTTTTCTATTTGCGCGCATTATTAGAAAGTTTTTGAAGTAGGAAACGATGAAGTTTTCAAAAAAAAAAAAAAACAAGGAATTGGCACAGTTTCAGGAAAACTCAACAAAATTAACTTTACGTTAATCATGTCCAACAAGATTTGTTTAACGTTTCTGTTGTTTTTTTTTCCTTTATTTTTGTCAATTTGTCAGGTCGTTGTCCCTAATTTTTTGTCATTTCACTTGATGCCTGGACCTCCGGAGGTTTTTTGCGAAATTCTTCGGAGTGTCTTCTGAGGAATGAGGAAAAAAAAGGAGAATCAGAATAATCCAATCGCTTGTATGTGTGTTTTGTAAATTGGAGGGAAACAAAAACGGAAAAAGGATAAAAAATGCAAAAAAAAAACAACGTAATATAAAAAAAAAAAAAAAATTGAAGAAGAAAAACGAGTTGGAGTTGTGCGCAAATTCAGCCCAGGCTATTCGCGTCGTCATCTCGAAACGTGAGTCATTCCTATGAATAGAGATCTCCCTACCTTACCTCGTCCACTGGTCTCTGAGAGTTATATCCCCTACCCCCACAATGATAAGCCCCCCTTCTCCCCCCTTTTCCCTCCCACTCTCAGTTTTATTCAAAGCAAACGTCCTTCATCGTACGCGTACTCTTTTCCGGGGCCCCAGCCATACTCACTGACGTGAATCACGTTAACTCCATAAATACGTAAAGAAAAAGAAGGAATTAATTATCGTTAAAGACGAAAAAATTGATCTCTGATAGATCCCGAAAAAAAACTATTTTTTTTTTTTTTGATTCAAATTAAGGTCAAATCGTTGGTTTTTTTCGAGATTTTTTTTTGAACACTCTACCTATACATAGGCCACACGACGTAAATGAGGCGAGGAAATGCATCAATAGGCTGCCACGTGCCTTGACATTTTTTTTTTTTTACTGCTGCTGCAACTGCTCAACGCCTCAGTTTTCTTACTGATTTAATTGCAACGTTAATGTAACAACATTCCTTCGCTCTACATAATTATTTTCTCGAATCGTTTAGAAAAATTGACGAGCAATCAATCTTTTTTCTACAGTAAAATAACGCTGCTTTAGAAAATAAAAAGAATTTGCTTAAAAATCTCAAAAATTGCGATTAAATGATCGTTTTTTAATAAATTCATATTGAGAAGATGTAACGGAGAGAAAGAGAGAGATACTAAAAACTATCTTCAACAGTATTGAAAAATGAACATATTTCTTCATAAATATGAGAAAAATATGCATATAATAGCTATGCATTACATGGAAAAAGTCAATATTTCATTAAAAATCTCAAAATTTTAGAAAAGATCAATTATTAAGAAATATCAACATTTCTTAAGAATCTTAAGATTAAATGGTCATTTTAAAGAGATCTAAGTGCTATCCTTATACACAGCACTTAGGCCCCTTTCTCCCCCACTTGACTAATATTTTATAATAAATGATATAATCAAAGTGGCGTAAGTGCCATACTAATAAACAGCACTTACACCCCTTTTTTCCTCACTTTAACCACATTATAATAAAATAAAACTAAAAATAAGATGACTTACCAATAAGAAGTGTTGGTTCTCTATTGTCCTCAACAAGTGCAGTAATAACAAGAAATAATGGATGCTGTACTGGAAGATGTTCCAAATCATCAGTACAATCATCATAAATAACAACCTCTTTATAGCATTTTTTTCTCAAAATATCTTTGCCCTCTCTGGCTGTTGCCAAATCAGCAAGTGTTGCTTTTCCCATTTGTAATCTTCTTCTATTGAATCTATCCGAGCAATTAACATTAATTGCACCACGAACGTGATTAACATTGTAAACAATGAATGGACGACAATCAAGTATAACAAGATTATCAGTATGTACTTGTTTATTAAGACGTTTAGCTAATTCATCTGGTTCAATAGTATGTGATTGATTGATAATCAATTGACGTTGTAGTGTTGTACCCTCATTGCAGGGACTTGTTGGTAGGCTTACAGTCTCCAGTTTGCAGCGTTTTGTTGGACCAGTTGTTAGCGGTGATGTTGATAATTGCGTTGATGGTGACAATGATGATGATGATACAGCAAATAAATTATTCTGACGATTATTGTAATGATGATAATGAAAGTGATAATGATGATGAAGTAAATTATTATTATTTCTTGATTCTTCACTGTCACCAATGTCTATGCTGTTTGTACTACCGCCACTTGCGCTTGTTGAACATCCATCCTGTGTACTACCACTTTTTGATGATATTATTGATAGAGTTGGTGATGTTGGTGTAGTTGGAATGAAACGATCACAAGGCGGTCCTGGCTCACTCAAACTACGATTGAGTGCGAGTTTTAGGTTGTCCCGGGAACGTCCCGCAGACACCGGCTCACAACACACCAGGGTCGACATTGGTGTGACGTCAATACCACTTATAGAGAGACCAGGCGTTGATGATACTGAATAAATACAACAGAAAAAGAAAAAAAATAACATACAAAGATTTCTATTTATTGCTGGTTACTGCATTTAATATAATTATAGTATATTTTTATGTACGAAAGTGCTTTATGAAGAATATTTTTTTATATGGAATTGAAACTTTTTTTATAAAGATTTTATAAAGTATTTTCATGTGTTTTTTTTTTGAATAATTGATAAGAATTGGGATGAAAATATGTATATCTGCATTTTTCATGAATAATCTGTGTAAAATATGGATTTTGGATCAAAAATAATTGCAAATCATCAAGATTTGAGGAAAATTTGAAAATTTTGAGAATTAAGTGGATAGAAGTAACATTTGTGACTACTTTACACCTTTTTTTGGACACTTTAGATCTAAATTCGAATATGAATCATTTTATAAGTACAATAACATTATAAGTTAAGTTCGTATGATTATGGAAGTTTCAAAATTCGATAAAAATGTTATTCTGATTGAGAAATGTTATTCTTTTCATTAACTTGAATTTGAAGTGTCCCAAAAAATGTGGAAAGATGTTAAAAATTGGAATTTTTACCCTATCTAATAGCAAACTTTTAAAATCATTTATGTATTTTCAATAATAAAACGTGTTTTTCATTCAATGTTATGATAACCTGATCATTTTAAAGAATAAATTATGGAAATTAATTGATTTCTAATTGTTTTTCTATGAATAACAGGAAAATATTTTGCCACAATAATACTTCAGATGAGAAGAAATTCTTTGAAATTGATGATGATCATGTAATTACTTCTCATAGACAGTTATTTAGGTTCCAATTAGCCTTTTTTTCTTTTTCTTTTTCTTGTAATTCATGATTTTCGATGCAAAATCCAAATTTTTCAGCTTCACATTGACACTCCAATGTATTCCTCTAAAAATTTGTTAATTTTTTTGAATCTGACTTTCGCATGTGTGTACATATATATGTCTGTGTTTATTCACCAATCAGAGGCGTCAAAATTTACATCGCGTATTTTTTCAGGATCCAGAAGTGACTCAGTCTCTAATATTAGGTGAGAGACGTGTAAGTCGAAGAAAATAATAAAATCGCGGAAAAATAAGAAAAAAGGCAGAAAGAGAAGGAGAAGTAAAGCAAAACATTAATTTCTTCCCCTCTTTTGAAACTACGAGCGCGCCACCACACACACACACATAACACACACACACACACACATAAAAGACAGAGACAGAGAGTTCTCTTCTCTCGTTTCGGTGGGGTACAGTGCTAGTATGTGAGTAAAGACGGAGGAATTTTTTCGTGCCTCGAAAGAGAGGCAAACCGGCAGCGGACAGGTGTACACACACACACACACAAACATAGGGCCCTTCTCCCCAACACCTGCTGTTTCTTTCACAATTTATTATCAATTTTAAATGGAAATGTCTTATCATCTGCTCGTTAAAAAAAAAAAAATCCTTACCTATTACTCCCTTCTATCTTGATCCTTCCAGAAGATAATTCTCCACTGTTTACAGAGACATTTAACGGAAACTAAGTCGCAAAGATTGCGAATTCAATCAAAAAGATGGGGAAGTTTTTTTTTGAAAATAGAGCGGGAAAATCAGGCGAGACCATTCACAAGTCCGGTAGACCGGAAGTAGCCACGCCGATTACGTTTTACGTCCATGGCGGGTAAAATCCGAAGATTTTCATCCAATTTTTACAGATGAAAAAAATCGGCGCGCTTTTTTTTTGCAGGCGGGAAATTTGAATTCAAACACGATTTTTTGAAATGAATGACAATTTAATGCAACAATAATAATAATAATAATTAAATTATGTTATACCGTAGGTTCGAACTGTCCTGGTCGGACGTTGAACAGTGACTGGGGACCGGTCGCGTCACGGCCTCCAAAGCTCGAGCCTCTCCACATCTACATTTAAAGAAGTTCAAGCAGTTTGCTACCTGTGTGTTGGTTTCTCCTATGTTGGGATTGGCGTTTATATTATGGCTATTGTGTGTGCAAGAGTGAGAGAGAAAGAGATAGGAGTAGGGGGTATCACGTGGATGCCATGTTTCAACGTGTGTGTATTCTGTCCTTGTTGGGGCTATGATGCGGCAGTAGCAGCGGTTATCACTGTCTATGTGTGCGTATTGTGATGCTTGTGTGTGTGTGTGTGTGTGTATGTATGCGTATGTATGTATGTGTGTGTATATATGTGTGTGGGTATGTGTGTGTGTGTGTGTGTGTGTGTGTGTGTGTGTATGCGTATGTATGTATGTGTGTGTATATATGTGTGTGGGTATGTGTGTGTGCGTGTGTATGTGTGTGTATATGTATGTGTGTGTGTATGTGTGTGTATGTGTGTGTGACGTGTATACATATACAAGCACATGTGTGTGTGTATGTGTCATGTGTATACATGCATACATATACGCGCACGTGTGTGTGTGTGTTGCGTGTGTTTTGTGGTCACACACACATACACACAGACACAACAAACAGGCAAAGTCGCATACGGATAAGAAAGCGATCCCGAAGCGGTGGATGAGTCATCCGCAAGGCACTGCTATCGGTCACAAGAGAGGGGAAATAAAAAAAAAAGAAAGAGGGCTTCTTGAGTGGATGGATGACGATAACAAATTCCATTCGAGGACGACCGAGTTCATGATTTTCTTCTTTTTTATTTATTTCATTTTAATTCGTTCCTTTTGAATTGCAGTCAATTTTTTTTTTTTTTTTTTTTTTTTTCGATAAATTATTATTGTTTTTTTTACATGTTGGGAGGAGGTAATTGGTTGTTTGGAAATATGCACATTTACCATCTGATTATCAATTTCTTCATTCTTTTATGTGTTTCTTTTTTTTTTGAGAGAAGATAAGAAGAACGGCGATAAAAACTGAATTGTTGAAACGACAATTTTGAGATTAAAACAAAATCATCTTATAACTACGAGATAGAGACAAGGATCTATTGAAGAATTTGGGTTTTTTAAATCGAATAATTTCCACGTAATTTCGAGGAATTAGGGATATCATTGATAATCATGAAATTAGCAGACATTTGATCATTTTTGGGGAATTTTTCAAATACATAAATAATTATGAAAAAAAAATATCAAAAAAAATTCGAATTTTTAGTTTTTTGAACTTACTATATATACATATTTTTAATTTTTTTTAAAATAATTCATTTGCTAAAAGAGAAAAAAAAGCTTCCATTTGGAAGCAAAAGAAAAAATAGTCAGATTTCTGCTATTTTTAGTGTCAAAATTATTGTATTATTTATTTGTATATTGTAATAGGATAATACGACCAATAGATGGACGGTTAAGGAAATATTAGACTTTATTAATTCACATGAAATAGGCAAATCACGTTAAAAAGTTGCAGAAAAGAATGATATACAGAAAAATATACAGTGAATCGACTAAAAATCAATTAAACTTGAATAATGTTGAAATAATTAAAGAAAATCAAGGAAAAACTAGAAAATAACTCGAACCCCCAATAGATGAACAGTCGCATATTTGCAGTGGTATGATTTTAAATTTCGATCAATCCATACGTAATAAATAGTTTATAAATCTATATGAATGTAATAATCAGGAATTGACATGAAAAGTCTAAGAATCATTGATTTATTTATGAAAATCCTCGATAATAGAAACCGTCCATCTTTTCGGCAGTGTCCATCTATTGGTCGTGTGACGCTAAGAAAATTACGTGAAAAAAACTGCAGAAGGCAGCGACACGTGGAAAAATATCGTCACCTTAGAAACAAAGGGGCGTAAGTGCTATGCTATAAGTGTATACATAGTACTTACGCCCCTTTAACTCTAAGGCAACGACATATATATACTAGATATAGTAGATAGAGTAAAAATTAGAGGTATGCGAATAATTCGAATCCACGAATTATTCGTACCGAATCGAATATTAATATTCGATTCGAAATTTGAATCGACTAATTTGAGTTTTCTCCAATAATTCGAATTTTCGAACAATTCGAATTTTCGAATAATTCGAATTTTTTTGAATAATTCAAATTTTTGAATAATTTGAATTTTGGAATAATTCGAATTTTCGAACAATTAGAATTTTCGAATAATTCGAATTTTCGAACAATTCGAATTTTCGAATAATTCGAACAATTCGAATTTTTGAATAATTCGAATTTTTTTGAATAATTCAAATTTTTGAATAATTCGAATTTTGGAATAATTCGAATTTTCGAAGAATTAGAATTTTCGAATAATTCGAGTTTTTAAATAATTCAAATTTTCGAATAATTCGAATTTTTGAATGATTCGAACTTCTCGAATAATTCGAAAATTTTCGAATTATTCCAAAAATTTCAAATAATTCTAATATTTCCGAATAATTCTAATAATTTCGAATAATTCGAATAATTCGAACAATTTCGAATAATTCGAATTTTCGAATTATTCGATTCGAAATTCGAATCGAATAGTAATATTCGATTCGATTCGATTCGAACACTATTCGCGAACCCCTAGTAAAAATCAATTGAATTCGAATAATGAAGAGATAATCAATGAAAATCGTAAAAATAATTGAATATAATTCAAGTTTCTGGATGGATAGTAGACAGTAGCATATTTGCAGCTGTCATGATTATAAATTTTGATCAACTGATATGTAATCAATAGTCTTATAATGAATCTGAATGAGTGTTATAATCAGAAATTAAAGGGAAAAAGTATAAGATTCAATTATTTACACAATTTTCAATAAAAGGAACTGTCTATCTTTTGGTCGGTGTCCATCTATTGGTTGTCTTATACTAGCTTAGTTGAATTTAAAGTGAAATTAATTTTAAAAAATGCAAAAAAAAACATCCTGAAGAGATCTGCACATTTCAGAATAAACATCGATGCAGTTTTTTTCAAATAAAATTTGAGTCAATTAATTTTTATTGGATTTTAATTGATCATAATGGCTTTTTTTTCCAAACAATGATGATTTTTGATGATCAAAGAAAAAATCTGAAAAATCTGAGAATTATTGTCTCATTTAAATCCACTGAATTATCACAAAACTCAAAAATTTCAGTTTTTTCCAATAATTCCATCATTTGTAATCATTGTAATTATTATTGTTATTATTTTTAAAGAAAAATGCATGCCTCAAGGCATTGAAGACTCCGGGGCTTGTGATAACACTCGTTGCACATGTGTGCGATAAATGAGGCCGCATAAATGTACGTTATGACGTCAGAAAAAACGCATCGATAGCAGAAAGAAATGGGATAATTGTAAAAATAAGAAGGAAAATGATATTATTCTTTAAGTCATGATGGAGAAAAATATTTTGTAAGGTACAAACGAGGGATGACAATAATACTATATATAGCTGCCTTAGAAACAAAGGGGCGTAAGTCCTATCTAAAAGAAACCGGGGCAAAATGGACCTGCAGGTCATAATGATTTGGGATTTTTTTTTAGGGTGAAGGGCTCTTCCTAAAAATTTCAAAAAATTCAGTAACAATATAAATATATTGGAGCATGTTCTCAAATTTTTTCAGATTTTTTTACAAAGTCCTTCATTGCAAAAAAAAATCATGAATCATTTTACCATAAAGGTCCATTTTGCCCCAGTTTTTTTATAAGTGTGGCACTTACGTCCTTTTGATTCTGAGGTAAAGATATCGATGCCTTAGAAACTAAGTGGCGTAAGTGCTATATATAATCATGGCACTTATGCCACTTTATTTTTGAGGTGATATCTATTTCTATTGAATCATAAATGTAGACTCACCTTTGAATGACTTGAAATTGAGTCGTTTCATTCGTGGAAGTGTCATACAAGTCCTCGTAAGTGGTGGCATCATTGATAATTCCAAGTTATCACGTGAAACTAATGATGAACGCAATAATTTGCTGGGAATTTCCTCGGAATCACTGGATAAATTGAAGCTAGTAGGGCGTTTTAAGGTGCGTGATTTAATAGCACTCTTTTCACCAACTGAAAGTGAAGAAAAAGAATATGAGAGAGTTATTTATTGAGAAAGTTTAATCGTTGAAATTATTAGATAGCAATGGAAAAAAGGCAAAAAAATTTGAGGTTTTATGGAAAATTGGGGTCTTGGCAATTTTCTTCAAATTATACGATCATTTGTCGATTAGATGAAGTTGAAAGAAACTAAAAATTTTCTAAAGTAGAAAAAAAAAACATTTTTTTTTACTAAAATTTGAAAAAAAATCCATTTTTTTTTACTAAAATTTGAAAAAAAATGCATTATTTTACTAAAATTTTAAAAAATCCATTTTTTTTACTAATATTTTCTGAAAATCAATTTTTTTGACTAAAATAAAAGAAAATCCATTTTTTTTACTAAAATTTGAAAAAATCCATTTTTTCGCTAAAATAAAAAAAAAAAACATTTTTCTTTACTAAAATTAAAAGAAAAATCCTTTTTTTTACTAAAAAATTTGAAAAAATCCTTTTTTTTTGCTAAAATAAAAGAAAATCCATTTTTCTTTACTAAAATTAAAAGAAAAATCCTTTTTTTTTCACTAAAAAATTTGAAAAAATCCTTTTTTTTTGCTAAAATAAAAGAAAATCCATTTTTCTTTACTAAAATTAAAAGAAAAATCCTCTTTTTTTCACTATAAAATTTGAAAAAATCCTTTTTTTCGCTAAAGTTAAAAAAAAAACATTTTTTTTACTAAAATTTAGAAAAATTCATTTTTTTTACTAAAACAAAAAAAAACGATTTTTAAAAATATTTTTCAAAATTAAATACTCAAAAATTTAAACAATTGGATCTCCCCAACCTGATTTTAATGACTAAATCAGGTTGATTCACTGCAAGATCGATGCATCATCGATTTCATTTGATTTCGTCACAATGTGCCACATTTTAATGTTACTATTTCGATTACAATAACCGGAAATGACTAATAACATTGCAAAAGCATTGAAATATGTTGTTTTTATTATAATTATTTTGTTTGAGTTCCAATTTTTTCTGTTTTTTTTTTTCGTTTTTTTTTCAGGAAAAGGTCAAACTGGTTTTTAAAATACAGGGTCGATGCACTTTGAGCTCTCGATTCGACAGTCGACCACATTTTTTAAAAAACCAAAGCTCATTTACTCATTTATCACATTGATTTAATAGAAATTCGATAGGAAAATTGATAAAAAATAAAAGTAAAACTCACTGGCAATTTGAATTTCTGATGATTTTGAAGAATCGAGGAGTGATGGTCGATGTTTCGTTGTTGACTGCGCCTTTCCAAGGCACAATGTCGATATCTTTGCACTCATCTCTCTTTTAATTTTAAATCCGTATACGGTGGATAAACGTCACGAGCACTCTCCTGAGTCACGAACTCGGAAATATTCAAACATCGAAGGTCAGGGCATTACCGGGGTCGTTCCATGAGTTCTTTTTATACTATTTATAAGAAAAAAAGAAGAAAAAAAAAAAGAAATTGATCAGTGTCTCATCATCAAAAGCTTCTTTTTTTTCGTTACAATGAAAGTAAAATGAGTCAATTAAATGTCGTCATCTTGGAAAAAAAGTGGCGTAAGTGCTATTTATAGGTATAGCACTTAAGCCACTTTGTTCCTAAGCTGAAGATATTTTAAATGATTTTTCATCAATTTTTTTCAAATTTTCGCCATTTTCCCCCTTTTTTCTTCAATTTTTAGCTAAAGCAACAATTAGAAACTAAGTGGCGTAAGTGCTATTTATAAACATAGCACTTAAGCCACTTTGTTTCTAAGTTGACGATATTTTAAGTGATTTCTCATGAAATTTTTTTCAAATTTTAGTCGTTTTCCCTCTTTTTTCTTTAATTTTTAGGTAAGGCGACAATTAGAAACTAAGTGGCGTAAGTGCTATCAATAAATAAAGCACTTGTGCCACTTTTTTCCTAAGTTGACGATATTTTAAATCATTTCACATCAAATTTTTTTCAAATTTCCGTCATTTTCCCTCTTTTTTCTTTAATTTTTAGGTAAGGTGACAATTAGGAACTAAGTGGCGTAAGTGCTATTAATAAATATAGCACTTAAGCCACTTTGTTTCTAAGTTGACGATATTTTAAATGATTTCTCATCAAATTTATTTTCAAATTTTCATAATTTTCCCTCTTTTTTCTTCAATTTTTAGCTAGGGCGATGATTAGAATCAAAGTGGCATAAGTGCTATTTATAGGTATAACACTTACGCCACTTTGTTTTTAAGCTGAGGATCTTTCAAATAATTTTTCATACAAATTTTCTAGTTTTTTGTAATTTTTCCGTTTTTTTCTTTAATTTTTAGTTAAGGTGATGATTAGAAACAAAGTGGCGTAAGTGTTATTTATGAGCGTAGCACTTACGCCACTTTTTCCTAAGCTGACGATCTTTCGAATAATTTTTCTTGGCAATTTTTAAGATTTTTGTAATTTTCCAGTTTTTTCTTCAATTTTTAGTTAAGGTGACGATTAAAAATGAAGTGGCGTAAGTGCTACGCTTATAAATAGCACTTACGCCACTTTAATTCTAAGCTGACGATATTTTAAATGATTTCTGATTAAATTTTTTTCAGATTCTCGTAATTTCCTCTCCTTTTTCTTCAATTTTTCAGCTAAGGTGACGATTATAAAATAAGTGGCGTAAGTGCTACGCTTATAAATAGCACTTACGCCCCTTTGTTTCTAAGGTGACGATATTTCAAATAATTTTTCATTGAAATTTTCCAGTTTTTCATAATTTTCCCCTTTTTTATTCAATTTTTCAGCTAAGGCGATGATTAGAAATAAAGTGGCGTAAGTGCTGCGCTTATAAATAGCACTTACGCCTTTTTGTTTCTAAGATGACAATACATTCCAACCAATTTTTCATCAAATTTTTTTTTGATCCTCTTAATTTTCCCTTTTTTTTTCTTCAATTTTTTAGCTATTATTCATCATTAAGTTGAAATATCATGGAAATAATGCGAAAAAAGGAATAATCATCTACAGCACGTTGACTCTTTGAGTCATGAAGCCCCAGAGAACCTTGGAGGAGAGACAGGAACTCAATTGTCCAAGGTAAGCCAGAAATCACCTACGTTTTTTTGTCCACTAAAAACTTCCACATTTTATCTCATTTTATTGTTATTTATTTCAGCACATGTATAGCTTAACAGCCTCTTAAATTTGTTTAATCCCCCCCTCCCCCTCCCTTTTTTTAGAGTAATTTTTCCTGTTTATATCACATGAAAAAATATATAAATGTATAAAACAGAGACAATTTCTGCTACAAGAATTGAACTCATTTTTATTATTATTTTATTGTATTATACATCTATAGAAAAGGGGAAAATATCAATTGAAGGTGATTTGAGATAATTTGAGATGAATTAGCACAAAAATAACTGAGCAAAAAAAGATGCATCAATGTTATGCACTATTAGTGCAAATAAAATGGTAATTATGGACTGTCTGATACGATGAATACCGTGACTACTTCCACCCTGTTCAGTCGATCCACTTGTTTCCCTCCCCCTCTCCCCCCTCCCCTCTCTTTCCCCTTCTCGCGAGCAAAGACTGAACATAAATACCTCTACGTTTGCTACAATAGCAGGTATCGATCCTGACTCTAGATGCCCTTCCTATAAAATCGCTTCTCATGCTATTGCTTTTATTTTCAGCCCCTATCAGTCCTAAAGAAGAACACAGACAGGCACAAGAAATAAATTCAGTGAAAAAAAGAAAATAGGGATTCTATGAATGAAAAAAATCTGAATTTGTTTTTAAGGCTGTGTATGGTCGATAAAACAGGAAAAAATGAGGATTTTCTAGGTGTTTCCAATTGATTGCTGTGAATTCGGGGAAAATGTGCTTTTATTTACCTTTAATGTGCCTTGATATCTTCAGCTTGTGAATATAATTTTTTTTTTTTGTTTCTCGTATTTTTTTTAACATTACTAATCTCCTATGATATTGCTTTGATAATATTTTCATCAAAGCAAAGAAATGAATATCGCGAAACGTGAAATTCAGGGGTATTTTTTAAATTTTCCACTTTCGTTTCATTATTTAAAGGGATCTCGCAAACCGTTGGGTTGAGAAGAATTTGTCAAGAGACCTTTTTTGTAGAGAATTCAATTCTTCATAAAAAAGATCTCTTCATAAATTCTCCTAAACCCAATGGTTTTCGTGATCCTTTTGAAAATCGCGGAAAATTCCGTTTAAAACTGAAATACGCTTCAATAATAGACAATTTCCACTCGAAATGATTTTTCTCAAATTTTTGAGGTAGTCTCCTGAAGTACGGTTAATAAAATAGGGAAAAATGAGGATTTTCAGGCTTGTTTCCAATTAATTCCTGTTAATTCGGAGAAAATGTGCTTTAATTTACCCGAAAAAAGTGATTAAACTATTCGAAAGTCATATCTTCAGCCTGTGAATATAATTTTTTTTTCTCGAATTTTTTTTACATCAATCTTCTATCACATGCATGAGATAGAGAGAGAGGCAAATAGTTACGACTACCTTCTAATCAAAATTTCTCAATAACTATAAGGTGAATTGAATATTTTTTTCTTCTATTATTTAGTTAAAATGCTGTTATCTTCGCCAATTGTTTTTAAATAATGGGTCAATCCTGTGGTTTTTTAGTAATTTCGTTATTTCCGTCCGATTTAGGGCGTTTCATCCCCACCACCGCTATTTTCAGTAACTTTGATAATTCATATCTCATAAACTGCACGATCAAAAATTATGAAAAAATTCAGAAAAATGTAAAAAAACATCATCTTTGATACAACATCAAAAAAACAAGTTCTCACCTAGTATACTAGGGTAACATGACCAATAGATGGACGGTTCAGGAAATATCAGACTTTATTAATTCATATGAAATAGGCAAAACACGTTAAAAAATCGCAGAAAACAATGATGTGCAGAAAAATATACAGTGAATCGACTAAAAATCAATCAAACTTGAATAATCCAGAAATAATCAAAGAAAATCAAGGAAAAACTGGAAAATAACTTAAACCCCCAATAAATGAACAATAAATAGTTTACAAATCTATATGAATATAATAATCAGGAATTGACGTGAAAAGTATAAGAATCATTAATTTATTTATGAAAATCCTCGATAATATAAACCGTCCATCTTTTGGTGTCAGTGTTCATCTATTGGTCGTGTGGCCCTACCTTAATTCAAAAAAAGGGGCAAATCTAAAGAAGGGAGAATCAATTACACCAGCATATGGAGTCTTCTCCAGTCCCAATCAAATCATCCTGTTAAGGACCAAAAGAATCAGAGGACCCCCCCCCCCCCAAAAAAAAAATTTGAATAGAAAACTACAATAAACCGAAAAATCAATAGAAATTAAGGGAGATACTCACTAAATCTGCGATTTTCGCGATTTTATCACGTTCAATTGAAATAAAATTTAAAAAAATAAAAAAAGCACAAATTTTTTCGAACTTTCGGGGTTTGTGGGAAATTTGATGAAATGAATCAACACTTGTGTCAGGGTGAAGTCCAACTACAGACTGTCCTGCTACCACTGTCGCATTGACGCTCCACTACGTGTCCAAGGCAACCATTTGGATGGTCGGTTACTCGCAGGCGCAAAATGTTTTTTTTTTTTTTTTTTTTTTTTATTCACCGTATATTACTATATACAAGTATACATACACAAGATTCTTCCGCATTTGTCCTTGCTGCGCGAGCGCATGTGGGACATATTTCACATTGCCTCCTCCTATTATTTACTTCATTGTCAATTTGATTTAAAATTTATTTCTCTCTCGCACTTTGTGTGTTTGTGTGATGAATCATTGAATCTGTATTAAATGAAACAATGAAATTGACTTTCAATCGGGGATTTTTTTCAGAAATTTATTTTAAAAGGCACTTTACACCTCTTTTTCTCATTTTTCTTTTTTTTTAATTTAAAATACACAGCTGCAGTGCATAAGAAAATTTATTTATAGGAACTACTACTATACTCATAGGAAATAATTGATTTTAAAAAAACCTTTTATTGTACGTCATCTGTGTACAAGTTGGTAATGTTTCTCGTATCGATCATGTGCCTATTCATGACACACTTATTATACTCGAGTTCACTGTCTTCAATAATATAATTTAAATTGTATTTATATTTATAAGTATCTTATGAATTAAAAAAAATTTTGTAAACTGGAAAATTTCAAGTTTTTCTTATCAAAATGTTTTTTTTTTCGGAGAAGTTCTTGACGAAAAAATCTGAAAAAATTTGAGAACATGCTGGAGTATACTTCCATTTTCCTTGAATTTTTTCAAATTTTTCCAAAAATTTCTTCACCTCAAAAAAAATTCTGCTCCATTTTTTTCCATTTTTTTCTTGTTTTCCTTCTTTTTTTTCATCAAAATTTGAAGGAATGATTTGAATTATTGATTATAGACGTAATTAATTTTGTATTCCACCCATGAATCATGGATGAACAATATATATTATTATATAATATATATTATACATAATGTAATTTACATTGAATTTATATTTATAAGTGTCTTATGGATTAAAAAAAATATCGATATCTAGAGAATTCGCGGTTTTTATAATCAAATGTTTTTTTTTCAAGAAGAAGATCTTGACCAAAAAATCTGAAAAAATTTGAGAACATGCTGGAGTATACTTTCATTTTCCTTGAATTTTTTCAAATTTTTCCAGAAAGTCCTTCACCTCGAAAAAAATTCTGCTCCATTTTTCCCCCTTTTTTTCGTGTTTTCCTTTCTTTTTTTTTTCAAAATTTGAAAGAATTATTTGAATTATTGATTATAGACGTAATTAATTTTGTATTGCACACATGAATCATGGATGGATAATATATATATCATATATAATATAATTTAAATTGAATTTATATTTATGAGTATCTGACGACTTTAAAAATATCGAAAACTGGAGAATTTGCGGTTTTTTTTTATCAAATGTTTTTTTTTCAAAAAGAAGATGTTGACCTAAAAATCTGAAAAAATTTGAGAAGATGCTGGAATATGTCTCAATTTTCCCCGAATTTTTTCAGATTTTTCTGGAAAGTCCTTCACCTCAAAAAAAATCTGCTCCATTTTTCCTCCTTTTTTTTTTGTGTTTTCCTTTCTTTTTTTCTTCAAAATTCGAAGGAATTATTTGAATTCAATCATTCAAATTGCTTATAGACGTAAATAATTTTGTATTCCACTCATGAATCATGTATATTAAACGAAATTCAAGAAATTTCTCTCGACAAATTGAATAGTAATAAATAATCGGGGGAAAATTGGTGGTCGCGCAACTCTTGATGAAAAACAGATCGATATACAGTTGCGCAATCGTTCAACTCTCAGGCAACGACTATCAGCTGGACCCTCCACTTCCAGAATGAGACGAGTGTGTTAGTAGGAAAATTGTTTATTTTTCTTTGAAAAAAGGAAGCAAAAAAATGCGGCTGAGTCGTCAGGAAATTATATAATTAGACGAGAAGCTAGTAAAAGTGATAAAATCGCGAGTATGGGAACTCGTTCGGCAGCCTGTGAGTTCAATAACTTTAAATTTCTCCTTTTGCAGGGAAAAAAAAACCTTTTTATCATTACTACTGTATTTTTGTGTTTTCAGATACACTGAAGCTGTCTAGTCTTCATGACTATTATCTGCGACTTCTCCATGGAACTCAGCCTACACCATCTGGCTTCGATATGGCCAATACAGTCAAATATTTTTCACAAACACTTTTATGTAATGGAAAAAACACGAAATTGTGACTTTTATTTCCATGTTTATTAAATTAATATTTTGAATTAAGGGATCATGGGATGTTGGAGAGATTAATTTAACATAATCTGCATAATATTTATATGTATATATATATGTATATATATCTTTCTCTCTCTTTCTTTTGGAATAATCTCTCCAATGTCCCATGATCCCTACTTTTATATTAAAATTAAGAAGACACTCTTCTGTCTCTTATTCTTGATGATTCCAGTTATCGTGACATTGCCCCAGTTTCTGACATTGACCCAGTAACTGATCATTTTTGAAAATTTCTCTGTTATATTTCAGTAGCGAAGAGGTAAAACAAGATAAGTCTCTTTTTTTTTTCATTTAGTTTTTTGAAAATACCTTAGAAAATAAGCGAAATAGTGCAATTTTGCCCTGATAATCTTTTGTAACTCTTGAAATCCCCTACAAAAAAAGATAAATAATATCATCTTATCTCGCTTAGTTTCCGAGATATTTACTTCGTAATGATCACAAAGATAAGTCGATTTATCCTGTTTTACCTCTTCACTACTGATTTGAATTTACAATATATTGTTTAAGGATGATTTGGAGGTAAAATCGAGAAAAAAGTTAAATTTTTGGATAAAATCGTTAATAACAATTTATACAAGATGAAATTCCCAAATTTGATTCAGTGAATCTGTAAAGAATGTCATGAGGAATAAAATAAGCCTGCGAAACAAAAAATTAATTGAAAATTGAAAAATTATTAGTATTTTTTACATTTCTTTAAATCTTGAAAAATTTAAAAAAATGTAAAAAATAATGAAAATTCTTCAATTTTCAATTAATTTTTTGTTTTTCGGGCTTATTTTATTCCTCATTACATTCTTTACAGATTCACTGAATCAGATTTGGGAAGTTTATCTTGTATTAATTGTTATTAACGATTTTATCCAAAAATTCAACTTTTTTCCGATTGTACCTTCCAATAATTCTTAATTGCTCAATATTCAATTGTGGAACTTGTTTAATATTGTCAAAAACTGAGTCTGAAGTGTCAGAAACTGGGGCAACTATGGTTTATGAAGAAATTATGGAAATATCGTAATTTTCAGCTCTCCTGAAGGAAGTTAGAGAGTCTCCACTGGAAATGATAAAATCTCAAAAATTTGATGGAGAACGAATGGCTCTTTATCC
Source organism: Aleiodes leptofemur (assembly GCA_963942555.1). Classification (NCBI taxonomy): domain Eukaryota; kingdom Metazoa; phylum Arthropoda; class Insecta; order Hymenoptera; family Braconidae; genus Aleiodes; species Aleiodes leptofemur. Next base: position 15,403,654 of record OZ012614.1, on the reverse strand, counting down.
AAATTTGGATTATAAACAGCTGTATAATGCACTGACTCAGCTTATTGATGTCGTATCCTGTGTACATATTGGACTGGCTGGTGAGTAATCAGTGATTTTAGTCAAGATAGTAATCCCAGGGAATTCGAGTATAGTTGAGCACTTGTTTTTTTTGATCTTATATCAAAGATGATGTTTTTTTACATTTTCCTGAATTCTTTCATAATTTTTGACCGTCCAGTTTATGAGATATGAATTATCAAAGTTACTGAAAATAGCAGTGGTGGGGATGAAACGCCCTAAATCGGACGGAAATAACGAAATTACTAAAAAACCACAGGGTTGACCCATTATTTAAAAACAATTGGCGAAGAGAACAGCATTTTAACTAAATAATAGAAGAAAAAAATATTCAATTCATCGTATAGTTATTGAGAAATTTTAATTAGAAGGTAGTCTTAACTATTTGCCTCTCTCTCTATCTCATGCATGTGATAGGAGATTAGTAATGTTAAAAAAAATACGAGAAACCAAAAAAAATTATATTCACTGGCTGAAGATATGACTTTCGAATAGTTTAATCACTTTTTTCGAGTAAATTAAAGCACATTTTCCTCGAATTATCAGGAATTAATTGGAAACAAGCCTGAAAATCCTCATTTTTCCTGTTTTATTAACCGTACTTTAGGAGACTACCTCAAAAATTTGAGAAAAATCATTTCGAGTGGAAATTGTCTATTATTGAAGCGTATTTCAGTTTTAAACGGAATTTTCCGCGATTTTCAAAAGGATCACGGAAACCATTGGGTTTAGAAGAATTTATGAAGAGATCTTTTTTATGAATAATTGAATTCTCTACAAAAAAGGTCTCCTGACAAATTCTCCTAAACCCAACGGTTTGCGAGATCCCTTTAAATAATGAAACGAAAGTGAGAAATTTAAAAAATACTCCTGAATTTCACGTTTCGCGATATTCATTTATCTGCTTTGATGAAAATATCATCAAAGCAATATCATAGGAGATTAGTAATGTTGAAAAAAATACGAGAAACAAAATAAAATTATATTCACAGGCTGAAGATATGACTTTCGAATGGTTTAATCACTTTTTTCGGGTAAATTAAAGCACATTTTCCCCGAATTATCAGCAATTAATTGGAAACAATCCTAAAAATCCTCATTTTCTCCTGTTTTATCGACCGTACGCTGGGATACTACCTTAAGCTCCTTCGCAGTAACTGCACGATTAATTAAATTTTTTCAAATTCCTCCAGCATTTGGACAAGCATTGCTACAATGTTTAGCATCTTTGATGCCATTTTTGGATCACGATCTCCTCGACAACTTGCCCTACTTAACAGCAAGTTCCATGTCAGTTCTACCACCAGAACTGCATCAAGAAATCGTTAATTACCTGTGTTTCTACATTCTTCCATTCACAATCAGTGAGTCTCCATCAGAATTAATCTTTAAATACTTTCATGCTAAGTAACATTTTTTTTCACTTTACAGCAAGAAAAATAGTCGACGAAACAGAGAATCACGCCAGTCAATCGGTATCAGCGGTGATAATGATGGTCTTCCAGTACTCCAGCAATCCTGCACATCATTGTCAACTTCTCGAGTGTCTAATGGCCCTAAAATCAAATGTTGTTAAGGATATTCTCTGTGTGGTAGCCTATGCTACAGCTCCAGCTCGAGCATCAGCAGCTAAGTTGCTCTTCTACTACTGGCCTACATTCAATCCCAATTTATTCGATCGTCGAGCTGTTCTCATGAAATTTGCCAGTAAAACAAAATAATTCATTTCAATTTAAACCCAAAAAATAACAGATATCAGACCAATTTTTATGCTTTCTTAATTTTTTTAACAACTAAATTATAAAAAATTGAAAAAAATGAGAAATAAGCACATTTAGATAATTCAAAAAATTGCAAGTGCGAATTTTTTCAATATTTTTCTTTAAATAATTCATTCGTTTGAAAAAAAATCAAAGAAATTGTTAGATATGTGCTGATTTTTCATTATCATCTATTTATTCATTAACAAAGGTGAATTCTGATGATTAATAATAATAATAATAATAATAATAATAATCATAATAAAAATAAAAATAATAATAATAATAATAATAATAATAATAATTCTGCAAATAATTACTAAATCATTAAATTAAGCTTTTTTATGAATCAATGTTAAGATGGGATGAATTTTAATCAATTTGTAAATAATTACAGATGACCTGGCTCCATTCGTCTGCCAGCGAGACTCCTGTCCAAATTCTGGTAATGCTGAAGCTGGAAAAGTTTGTTATGATCACCGGATATCAATAACATTTGCCGCAGAATCACCACCTCCGCTTTATTTGTGTATCGAATGTGCTAATGAAATTCATCGAGAGCATCCTAATCAGATGTTTTATGATATTCTTCATCCCATGCAGCAAGTCTCCATGATCTGTGAGAATAAGGTAATTAAGTCATCTCATCTCTAGGGGGTAATCACTTGTGAAATCTGGTGTACATTAAAATCATAAATCTCAAGAAAATTTTCAGAGTTCTTTCAAAGATTCCTGAAATTTTTGAATTTTCGAAATCTCATAAAATCTGGAAAAACGTCTTGGAATTGCCCACAAACTAGAGAAATCCGATGGTAATTTCATGAAATCTGTGAAGTCTTTGAAATTTCATCTAAAATAAATAGTGAAAATATCTGAAAAATCAATTTGAAAACTTGAGAAAAGTCATAGAAAATTTTGAATATTTTTGAATATTATTTTAATCAAATTTTTATTTTTTATGCATCTTTGTTTCTGCCATGAAATCTTGGAATTTCTCAGTATTCCCTGAAATCTCTTGAATTCTCATAGAAATCTATGAAATCTTCAGTAAAACCGTTCGATTTTCATGGATTTCAAGAAATCTCATGAATTTTCATGAAGTCTGCTGAGAATTCGAGAATCTTTGAATTTTTACAATTTGAAGTTTAGTGTACACGGATTTTTGAAGTGATGAGCCCCTCCTCTAATCTTCAGCAAAAGCTCCATAATAACTGCTGATTTTACTTTAGAACTGCAGAGCAACGGAAAAATCCGCGATAAGCGTCTGCTTTTCCACCGAATGCGCCAGTTACAACGGAAATCATCCAATTCGTTATTGTCAACAATGCCACAACATTCGTCACAACAATAGACGAGGTGGAGATCACGTCTACCATATGGCTCTTCCCCACATCTCAGAAATGGACCCGCAAACACAAACCTACTTGGTCCAAGCAATTGTTAGGTAAATGATATTTTTTTCAACGACTTTTATTTCACTGCCGTGAAAATTTTTTTATTGTTCTGACAAAAAGTAAAAGAGAGAGAGAGTATTTAAAAAGGGAACATTTCTGTTTGATTCGAGGGAAATCGGGGATTATTTCCTGATGAAGCATGATTCTCATGATGATTGTCATTCATTAAATTAACTATTGAATTCCTATTGTCATTATTAGGCTTTTCATATAGGGGAAGGTGGGGTAAAATGGGCATTCCAATTGAGGGGTTTGAGATAGAGATTTTCTAATGATTTAATTGGAAAGCTGAGGAAATCTTAGGTGGAAAACATGTGTGAAAATTATTTTTTTTCCAATTTTTGGCTTTTTTGGACGAGTTTTGAAGGGGTAGATCTTTCGAAAATCGAAAAAATTCACTTTTTCGGCGATATCTTCGGTTCTGTTGGTCGTAGCGACCTGGGATTTATCTCAAATGAAAGGTCAGCTCATTTCTCATAGATTTATGTCGTTCAAATTTTTTTTAATCAATTGTTCAAATACTTATAGGCCATTTTCTTAAAATCAGTTTTTGCCCCATAAATACTTGAAAAATTGATAATTTTTTTTTAAACCACATAAATCGATGGGAAATGAGCTCACCTTTCATTCAAGATCAACCCCAGGTCACTACGACCAATAGAACCAGAGATATTCCCGAAAACCTGAAATTTTTCAAAAACAGAAGATTTTCACCCTCAAATCTCTCCCAAAAAATGAAATTTTTGAAAAATTAAAAAAAATAACTTCCGACATATGATTTTCATGGCAAATTTTCTCAGCTTTCCAATGGAATCATCAGAAAAAATCTATCTCCAATATTTCCATCGATTTCTCGTAATTTTCATACTACAAAATGCCAAAACTAACACGTGACCATTTTACCCCTTGTGCCCATTTTACCCCATCTACCCCTGGTAATTCCCCAAAGGTGTACAGCAGGTCATTGTTGCTTTTTCATCAAATGTGTCAGCTATCTCCATCGCTGCTTGGTATTTGGTAAGACCACCCACGAAGTGAACATCAATGATCCAATAAATTTTTGAAATGAGTGTGATAATCACTGAATTAACGACAAAAAGTTGAATGCATGGCAGTAAGACATCAGTGAAATCCCGAATAATGTAACTATGGTCATTTAATCAATTAAAAATCTGTATTTTATTGCATGCAATAAACTTTCAGTAATTGTACTCAACGTAAGTATTCGATATTCGTACACTCTATCACTATTCTCTTCATCCAAATTTTCATGTTTCCAAAATTTTTTAAATATCTATTTTGGATCTTGCCGGTCATCTTGAATTTTCAGATACCTCCGGAAGATCCAACTAAGCATTTCTAATTTAAGGATGTACTGTCGCTATTAGTCATTTTTATCCTTCTCTTCGAAGGTTTCTCATAAACCATTAATTGGATTGATCCATAGAAATATAAAGTTCTTCGGTAGCATTATTATTCATTATTTCGCAAAATTTCATTACCGTACACCGATTTTTCTATTTTTTTATTCTCCCAAAGTTCTGTTAATTTTCATGAAAATGTGCGAAAAAATGCAAAAAAAATGAATGTACGTTAATAAAACTTTACGAGTCAATAAATAATGAGTCCACTAAAAATTAGTATTTTACATAACAAGTGCGGTAAAGTACTTTTCTGACGAGTGTAAGGTTGCGAAATGAGTCGAAGGCGAGTTTTGTAATCACACGAGTCTGAAAGTCTTTACCGCACGTGTAAGGTACAGTTTTTTTACGTACAACGTGTGGAAATCGCACATTATCTAACAAGTGCGGTAAAGTAAACTTTATAAAGTATAGTGTTATATAGTTTTGTAATCACACAAGTCTAAAATCCTTATCGCACGTATAAGGGACATTTTTTTTATGTAAAATGTGTGGAAAGTGCCCCTAACCGCACGTGTAGCCTGCGAAAAGTGGCTACTTTTTCGCACGGCGTGCGAAAAGTGGCTACTTTTACACAGGACGTGCGAAAAGTGGCTATTTTTCCGCACGCCGTGCGAAAAGTGGTTATTTTTCCACACGACGTGCGAAAAGTGGCTACTTTTCCACACGACGTGCGAAAAGTGGTTATTTTTTCCACACGACGTGCGAAAAGTGGTTATTTTTCCGCACGGCGTGCAAAAAGTGGCTATTTTTTCCACATGACGTGTGAAAAGTGGCTACTTTTCCGCACGGCATGCAAAAAGTGGCTACTTTTCCGCACGGGTGCAGAAGATGTTATATTTTTACGCATCAATAAGATTAATGATTCATAAGAAATCTCCAAAAAAATGATAAAAAATGACTAAAAGCACTAGTACATCCTCAATACGTCAATAATTTTAATTTTGCAGCCTGCTTAAGGAGGCAGAACCGTTAAGTATGGATAGTAACAGAGACATCTCCGAATTAAATACTAATAAGCCTGGCGGAATAGGATTCCCAGGGGGTGGTGGTGGCAGTGGTGGTGGTGGTGGTACTGGTACTAGTGGTAGTAGTGGAATTGGTGGAAAAGTTGGACTTTGTGATCCAACAACACTTGAGGAACGTCAGCTACTTGGTCGTTATGGTGTATGGCTACTTGTTGGACTTTGTACACCAAATCAGGATACACCAATTGAAATACTTGGACGTTTATTATCAATGCTATTTCATTGGTTTCATGTCACTGCTTACTCATTCGATGGTACTAAAAAAAGCCTTATACACCTTATCTTTTCTGTTGGTAATTTAAAAAACTTTTGCATTTTAACACTTAATGTAAATATTTTTTTTTTTACATTTTTTTTGTACTTGTAGAAGAGAATTAATTAATTAATTAATTAAATTAGATGAGATAGTTGCCGCGATCGTAGGCACATTCTCACTCTTCTTCACTTTTGATTTTTGCCGATTTTTTTGGTTTTTTCGATTTTTTTTTCTATTAATTAAATCAATGTTTTTCACAAGTGTTTGGTAATTCTGTACTTTGTGTTTAATAATGATAAAATTTAATGGATAATTCAAAGGGAGTAAAATTTGTATCAATGTACAACACCAATAATGTGTTTTTTGTATCACACACAATGATATATATATGTGCTATTTCGAAATTTTTTTTCTTCGTGTTTTATGTCTCTTGTTGTGTACAAGAGTGCGTCTGCGTCGCGGCTGAGTAATTTAGATTATATTTAATTTAATTAGAATGATGCATGTATGTAAATTATTATCGATGAAAAAAAATCGAATTAAAAATATCGCTAATAATGATTATTCATTAAAATAAATTGAGAATTCAATTGATTTTACTGATTACGCATTACGAGATTTTTAAATGATTTTTTTTTCACGAAAATAAGTGCAATTGTTGAAATTGATGAATTACTTAGTGTTTTATTTGTTTTTTTTTAAATAGAGATCGGTATTATTGTGGGCTTGTATTTATGAAATTAATCGGATTTTAGGGCAGGCTGAGAGCACGCTGGAAAAATTAAAAACAGAATATGTCTGTGGATGGCTGTCTGAAGTTATGAAAACTCATTATCAAGTTTTTATATCGTGTTTATTACCACATCCAGCTGATTACGTTAGAGTTGGTGGACATTGGTACGTAATGAGGTTTAAAAAAATATATGATTAAATAGAGGGGGAGGTGGGGTAAGAGGGAGGCAAAGGGTGAAATGGATATGACTTATTTTTTATGTTATTAAACATATTTAAAAAAAAACAGTTTTATTCTGATATTTGCGATTTTTCAGAATTTTCGAAATTTTTATGGAATTTTTATGAAATTTTTATAAAACTTTATAAAATTTTTATGAGATTTTTTTTCGAAATTTTTTCTGATAATTTTTCAAATTAAACTCTGGCAACCTTCCTTTGCCCATATACATTTCGAAAATCAGTTTTATTCTAATATTTTAGATTTTTCAGAATTTTCAAAATTTTTATGAAAGTTTTTTCAAATTTTTTTTAAATTTTTGCCCATATAATATAACATAATATAAAGAAAATCCCTCGAAATCAATGGAAATATTGAAGATAGGTTTTTTCTGATGATTCCATTGAAAAATTGAGAAAATTTGCGGTGGAAAACATATGTAAAATGTATTATTTTTGAATTTTTTGAAAATTCGATTTCTTTTCGAAAATCGAAAATATTCACTTTTTTGGGTGGAATCTCCGGTTCTATTGGTCGTAGCGATCTGGAGTTGATCCCAAAAGAAAGGTGAGCTCATTTCCCGTCGATTTCTATATTTAAAAAAGAATAATTAATTTTTTCAAGTATATATAGAGCTACAGAACCGTAGATATCGCTAAAAAAGTGAATTTTTTCGATTTCAGGAAAAATATCAAATTTCCCAAAAATAAAACAAAAATAAATTTTTACACATGTTTTCCACCGCAAATTTCCTCAGCTTTTCAATGGAATCATTCAAAAATTTCTATGTCCAACAGTTTAATCAGAATGTCCATTTTACCCCACTTTCCCCTATTTTCCCAAACATAAATTTAAACCACAGGGAAACTCTCGCTTCGAGAACTTCACATCTCAAAGACGGTTTAAACAGGCTCTTTTGCTTGGTGCCTTACGAAGTGATAACGTCAGAGATATGGGACTATGTTATGCCACACTGGATGGAAGCAATGGTCAACGATGTCCCCGAGTATGAACTTCATGAATTAAAAATGATTTTATGGTAATTATTTTTGAATAAAAGTGCGTCTACTTGCGCGTCAATGCGCAAAGCTGCGCATCATGCGCTCATACGCAAAAACTATTTAATATTATTATTATAGTAATTATTATTATTTTATTTTACTGAAATTTCGAAAAATTCTAAAAAAAAATTCAGAAAAAAATTTAAAAAATTCTAAAAAAAATTTAAAAAATTCTAAAATATTTTTATATTTTTTCAGCAAAATTCTGGATACGGAAATGAGTCCACTGGGTTTTGACGCCAAGAAAATGTACAATTTCGTTGCTAAAAGATTCGTTAATACAACTGCAAAAGTCCAGGAACAAGCGCTAAATTGGCTGCAGACTTTAACAATGCTAGAAATAACAATTCCCTTGACTCAATTATTTTCAATGTTCAGCGATGGTGTAGCGGTAATGAGTGCAACAAATGCAGCTGATTTCGATGAAAAAACATACAGAGCATCGAAAAATTATGGAACTGATGATTCAGATATGATTCGTGGGTAGAACATGTAGATGCTCATTTTTTTTCAGTGGATTTTGAATTTTTTTGTTGTTTTTAGGTCCAGTAGTTGAGAATGATTCGGGACAATCGACTCCTCTGTCTGACGACATGATCCCCACTCCGAGACACATGGAATTTACGACAAATGCTGAATTGAATTTGTCCTGTTGCATACTGATGCTGGACGTTTTATTGAAACAGGTGAGATCATCAATTAGCGAGAAAAAGAAAAAAGGGAGGTGGGGGGAAAATGGATATTTCATTTGAACGGTTCGAGATGGAGATTTTGTAATGATTCCATTGGAAAACTGAGGAAATTTTAGGTGAAAAAGATGTGGAAAAATGATTTTTTTTTCAATTTTTCAAAAATTTTACTTTTTTGGCCAAGTTTTGAAGGGGTTGATCTTTCGAAAATCGAAAAAATTCACTTTTTCGGCGATATCTCCGATCCTGTTGGTCGTAGCGACCTGGGGTTCATCTCAAATGAAAGATGAGCTCATTTCTCATCAATTTATGTGGTTCAAATTTTTTTAATTCAATTTTTCAAATACTTATAGGCCATTTTCTGAAAATCAGTTTTTGCCCTATAAGTACATGAAAAATTGATAATTTTTTTTTAAACCACATAAATCGATGGGAAATGAGCTCACCTTTCATTCAAGATCGACCCCAGGTCGCTACGACCAATAGAACCAGAGATATTCCCGAAAACCTGAAATTTTCCGAAAACAGAAGGTTTTTACCTTCAAATCTTGAGCAAAAAATGGAATTTTTGAAAAATTCAAAAAAATAACTTCTGACGTATGATTTTTATGGTAAATTTCCTCAGCTTTTCAATGGAATCATCAGAAAAAACCTATCTCCAATATTTCCATCGATTTCTAGTAATTTACATACTATAAAATGCCAAAACTAACACGTGCCCGTTTTACCCCATCTTCCCCTACTTTATTTAATCAAATAATTTTTATTTGAAAGATGGAACTTCAAGAGATTGATCGGCACACGGGAATCAACACTTGGGTCTGTCGTGATGCTTGTCACTTGATGAAGTCAATTGTAGCAGCAAACTGGAATGATTGTCACTCGTGTAAAGAGGAGAGTGAATGCACCTATTGTGAATCCCGAATAATCTGGCATCAGCTCTGTCTCGAGCTTGTAGTTTACCTCTGCCCTCAAAATCCAGCAAATCCACCGGATGTAAGGCACTGAAATTATCATAAAACCCAAATCCTCATCATAAAATTCTCATTATACTGAAAATAGCAGAAATCTGAAAAATTTTGATTTTTTTTTCCTTTAACAAATAAATTATCTTTAAAAAAATGAAAAAAAAATAAGTACATCTACAAAATTAAAAAAACTATAAGAATTTTTTAAATATTTTTTTTTTATAATTTTTTATGTGTTCGAAGAAATCAAAGAAAAACTGTCAAATTTACGCTCTTTTTGCTCCAAAAAACTAATAAATTCTCCCCTATTTAATTTCAGATAATTGTCGACGAATCCGCGGAGAATCACGGAAGAAAAAGTCCTCCCGAATCATCGAAAAAATCCGAATCAAAGCCCGATGTAGTAATTAACATGCCAGTACCAGAAATTCATTCAGTTAGTGGCGTATTAGTGCATATGCCGCATGTAAGTAAAGTAAGGAAAATTTTGAAATTAAATTATTATTATTAACAATGTGCTTTGTTTCATAAATGTCTACACATGAGTTGCCATCAGTGTATTTTCGTGTCACGACCATTCGATTTCACAAAAATTAATCTTAAAATTAACAATTTCCCATATTAAGGATGATTGGGAGGTGTAATCAAGGAAAAAAAGTTAAATTTTTGTTTAAAATCGTTGATAACAATTTATACAAGATGAAATTTTCAAATTTGATTCAGTGAATTTATGAAGAATGTAATAAGGAATAAAATAAGCCCGCGAAACAAAAAATTAATTGAAAATTGAAAAATTTTAATTATTCTTCACATTCTTTTAAATCTTAAAAAATTTGAAAAAATATAAAAAATAATGAAAATTCTTCAATTTTCAATTAATTTTTTGTTTCTCAGGCTTATTTCACTAGTAAAGAGGTAAAACAAGATAAGTCACTTTTCTTCCCATTAAATTTTCTGAAAATACCTCAGAAAATAATCGAGAAAGAGTAATTTTGCCCTAAAACTCTTTTGTAACTTTTGAAATTCTCTACAAAAACAGATGAGTAATATCATCTTATCTCGCTTAGTTTCCAAGATATTTCCTTCGAAATGACCTCAAAGATAAGTCGATTTATCCTGTTTTATCTCTTCACTACTGATTTCATTCCTCATTACATTCTTTATAGACTCACTGAATCAAATTTGAGAATTTCATATTGTTATTGACGATTTTAGACAAAAATTTAACTTTTTATCCGATTTTACATCCCAATAATCCTTAATAATATAATTACACCCTTCTATCATTTCCCATAGATTCCATCCCACTGATTTTCGAAAATTTCTATTAATAATTAGAAAAAAAAATTGATTGGATTTTTTTTGGGATCGATTGTATCGTGTTTTATCAATGGATATATGTGTATTTTTAAAAAATTTCTTTCACATTTCTGTTTATTAATTTCTGTCCTATATAATAAATAATATTCTGTGTGTGTGTGAAACACAATGATGTGTAATCGGGCCCAAGACGAAATACGGTAGGCTTAATATGGATGTTTATAAAAAAATTTACAAATTCCTACCGTTTTTTTAAATTTAGTTCTTCGAACAGATTATGACAGCAACAGTAGAGACAGTTTCGGAGCAACTTGATCTGGCTGCTATTTTACCAGCTGAAAAAGTTATGTCAGCTGTTGCACGTGCTGTTACATTGTCTGAATCTGACGTTGGTGAGTGAAGCATGATTCATAAATTTTTGCAGTTTAAATAAATATAGGGGAGAGTGGGGGTAAATGGACACTATAATGGAACGGTTAGAGATGAATTTTTTTTGATGATTCCATTGAGAAGATGAGAAAATTTTAGCTGGAAAACGAGTGTCAGATGTATTTTTTTCGATTTTTTTTGAAAATTCGATATTTTTCGGCATTTTTGAGGGGTAAAAAAGTCTTTGCTTTTTTGAAAATTTACAGTTTTTTGCAAATATCTCTAGTTCTATTGGTCGTAGCAATTCGGGGTTGGTCTCAATTGAAATGTGAGCTCATTTCCCATTGATTTATGGGGTTTTGAATTCAAAAATATCAATTTTTGGGATAGTTATAGGCCAAAAACTGTTTCACAAAACTGTTTCACAAAAATGCCCATAAATACCTTGAAAATCAATATTTTTAAATTGAAAACCCTATGAATCAATGGCAAATGATCTCACCTTTCACCTCCTATTGGAATTTTTGCGCTACGACAAATAGAACCGTAGATATTCACAAAAAACTGGAAATTTTCAAAAAAAAGGAAGGCTTTTACCCCTTTAAAATGCTCAGAAAAGTCAAAATCGCCAAAAATTCAAAAAAATAAATTCCGGCACTTGTTTCCCGCCTAAAATTTCCTCAGCTTTCCAATGAAATCATCAAGAACAATCTACCGCCAATATTTCTATTAATTTCAGGAGTTTTCCATAATATTTGCCTAAAAATTTAGATGTGTCCATTTTACCCTTGATGTCCATTTTGCCCCACCTTCCCCTATGTTTATGTTAATTAATTATTGATTTTGATTTCTTTTTCGTTAGCAACTGCAACCGTGAGCATTGCGAAAGCGAATATTATAGGAGAAAATGATCAGCCGGTGAGTCCATCGCTGGAAAATGAGATGGATGATTTCTGGCATACAACAGTTGGAAAATTCAGGTTCAACATCGATGAATTACCTGAACAGCTTCAGTACATTCACAAACTCTTGAAGGAAATCATGACTATTGATAAACCAGATATTCTGTACTACATGCTGCAATGCTTGAATGTCATGGTTCTGCATGGTGATGCATTTACGATTGCTGTTAAGGATCATCAAGGATTCTTCATATGGTCACAGGAGAATTTGCTTATTAAGAAGTAAAATTGTCCTCTGATATCTGATTGCATGTGAACTAAGAAAATAATTGATTAGAAATGAATTTCTGGTTCTGAAAATAGCAGATATCTGTAGATATCTGATGATTTTTAGAATTTTTTTCCGTCTTTCAACAACTGAATTATAGGCAAATAGAAGAATTGCGTTTGATATTTCTAGAACGAAAGATAAAATTAGAGAGAATATGGGAAAATTCATATAGGATATGGAGCATTCCTTCCCTCTGTTTTTGTCTTTCTTCTAAGGGTGTGCGAATATTCTAAATTCCGGATAATTTACCTCGAATTGAATTCGAATAATTCGATTCGTAATATTCGATGTATTCAAATAATTCAAATTATCCGAATAATTCAATATATTCGAAAAATTCAAATCATTCGAATAATTCGAATTATTCGATTAATTTGAATTATTCGAATTACGCAAATCATTTGAATATTCCAAAACATATTCCATCATAATTCGAATTATTCGAATGATTTGATTAATTTGAATTATTCGAATTATTCAAATAATTCGAATTATTCGATTAATTTGAATTATTCGAATTATTTAAATCATTTGAATATTCCAAAACGTTCTATCATAATTCGAATTATTCGAATAATTCGAATTATTCGAATAATTCAAATTATTTGAATAATTCGAATTATTCGAAGAATTTGAATTATTTGAATCATTTGAATATTCCAAAACGTTCTATCATAATTCGGATTATTCGAATAATTCAAATTATTTGAATAATTCGAATTATTCGAAGAAGTTGAATTATTCGAATTATTCGAATACTTCAAATTTTTCTAATAATTCGAAGTATTCGAATTATTCGAAACACCTGAATATTTAGTTCGATTTCCGAATTGAATATTATAATTCGATTCATTACATATTCGCAAACCCCTACTTTCTTCCTCAAAATCACTCAATATGCCTCCTATGGAGCCCAAACTTGCATGTCTGAAGTGAAAATTATGATCCGTTCATAAAAATACCAAAAATTATGAGATCATTTGAATTTTTTTGATTTCAGTTTATGGGAATTGCTTAATGCAGAGCACTCTCATATTGCGCAAGTGACTGTACCCCTGCTCCTTCATTGCGTAACTCTTCCCTGTGGCACAGACACCTTCTGGCGACTGATTCAAGAGGAATTCCACAATTCAGACTGGCGGGTTCGGTTTGTAGCGGTTGAAAGAGTTACCCTGATCGCCAGATTCATGGATTCAACTCCTTTGAGGAATGTTTTAAGCCTTCAGGCAGCATTGGCCAATGCCTTCTGCTATTTGGTGAGCAGCATGGATGATAACAACGTCTATGTGGCTCAGAGGGCCACTCTGAACCTGGGAACCATTCACGATACTGCTGTGCGAGTAAATATCTCATTTATTCACAAATCGAAATAATTAATGACACTGGAAATAGCAGAAATCTGACAATTTTCAGATTTTTTATTTGGTTTATTAAATAAATTATTTGAAAAATTGAAAAATTTTCATTTGCAGGAGATTCAAAACAACTATAAGTGCAAATTTGTAAATATTTCTTTTATAATCATTTGTTTGTTTAATAATAAAAAATTGAAAAAATAGTCAAATATCTGCTAATTTATGACCTAAAAATAGCAGACATCTGACGATTTCTTGTCTTTTTTTCTTTGTTAATAAATAAATTATTTGAAAAAAATATGCATATGTAGAAAATTCGAAAAGCTATAAGTGCAAATTTTTTGAATATTTTTTAATAATAATTTATTTGTTTAAAAAAATCGAAAAAATCATCAGATGTCTGCTAATTTCATTATCATACTAATTCCATCATCATTATAATTGCACATTTAAAAGCAAAACTTCTTCTTCTTCTTCTTCTTCTTTTTAGAGTCTGATTCTCTGTCTGGAGACTCAATTCGATTCAGTAATCGTTGATCGTCCAATGGTGTTGCAGACACTCTACCAGGTTCACAATAGTTTGAGTGATCGTCGTATTCTCACATTCGATTTCTTCCTAAATCGTTTTGACGCACTCTTTCTCGAGGCTCAGATCAGCCTCGAGAAGTCCGGAGATATTTCTTGTTTAAGGGGTAATTATATTAATTCTGTGTTGAAATTCAAAAAAAGAACTTAATAATGAAGAAAGAGAATATTGGGGAATTTTCAGATCTGAGGAACTCCGATTTGAACAGTGACGTCTTCATGAGAAAGCTGCATCGAGCTCAAGAAGCTTTGTCTCAGTCTGATGGATCTGGAACCAGTTCGGTCAAGACTCTCAGTGCTTCTTTTGGCACTAAATGGCCGTACAAAAGGACAATGTCTGCTCCAGCATCAATGATACCTCGTCAAGACACCAAACAAGGTAAATTAACTCCTAAAATCCCATTAAGGGGGGACCACGTTCAAATTCAAAAGTCTTTGGTTGATGAAGGGATCCATCCAGTGTCTCCCGGCACACGATGGACCATTTTGCCCCATATTTCGAGATAAAACATCATTATTCGGGTTTATCTTAATAATATCTCATGGACCACAATTTTGATCCGATTCAATTTTTTTTTCTTTTTTATGTATCCGTTAAGCTTTCAAGGATGAATTTGGGTATGCGTTTTATATTGCAGATCATAGATCACTAGAAAATGAATTTTTTCAATTCAAGAATAAGTGAATGAAAAAAAATCCTTTCCTCGTGATCTATAATCTGTAATATGAAACGCATACCCAATTTCATCCCTCGAAAGGCTAACGAATATTCAAAAATAAAAAGAAAAATCTGAATCGGATCGAAATTGTGGTCCATGAGGCATTATTAAGACAAACCCGAACAATACACAGAGAAGAATGTTTTCTTAATTTAAGAATGTGCAGGTCACTTAAATTAAGAAAGAAAAAGTCACTTGATTTAAGTGAGAAAAGTCACTCAATTTAAGTGACTTTTACTTTCTTAAACTAAGAGAGAAAAAATTACTTGATTTAAGTGAGGAAAGTCAGTTAATTTAAGTGAGAAAAGTCACTTAATTTAAGTGACTTTTACTTTCTTAAACTAAGAGAGAAACAATTACTTAATTTAAGTGAGAAAAGTCACTTGATTTAAGTGAGAAAACGCACTTGATTTAAGTGAATTTTACTTTCTTAAATTAAAGAAGAAAGAGTCACTTGATTTAAGTGAGAAAAGTCACTTAATTTAAGTGACTTTTACTTTCCTAAATTAAGAAAGAAAAAGTTACTTGATTTAAGTGAGAAAAGTCACTTGATTTAAGTGAGAAAACGCACTTGATTTAAGTGAGTTTTACTTTCTTAAATTAAGAAAGAAAAAGTCACTTGATTTAAGTGAGAAAAGTCACTTAATTTAAGTGACTTTTACTTTCTTAAATTAAGAAAGAAAACGCACTTGATTTAAGTGAATTTTACTTTCTTAAATTAAAAAAGAAAGATTCACTTGATTTAAGTTAGAAAAGTCACTTAATCTAAGTGACTTTTACTTTCTTAAATTAAGAAAGAAAAAGTTACTTGATTTAAGTGAGAAAAGTCACTTGATTTAAGTGAATTTTACTTTCTTAAATTAAGAAAGAAAAAGTCACTTAATTTAAGCAAGAAAAGTCACTTAATTTGAGTGACCTGCACATTTTTAAATTAAGTGACTGCATATTCTTAAATTAAGAAAACATTTTTCTCTGTGTAGCGTTTTATCTTAAAATACGGGGCAAAATGGATTGTATTCACCATTTATTAGGTTTCTTGACACATCCCCTCATGTGCTAAAAATCACTCGATGGATCCCTTCCTCAACCAAAGTCTTTTGAATTTCACCTTGGTCTCCTCTTAAAATTTGACCCCTTTGAAAAATCTCTACTATATCTCTTCCCCCTGGCTTCATTCGCTTTCATCATATCGGCAGAGAAGGAAAAAATATACAGTCGTCAATATTCAGCGCCAATATTGAAAAGGAAGAGCTCGAGATTTGGTTTGGGTCAGTTGCTGGGGACAACCCCACCTAATAACAGTTTACCAGGTAGTGTAGTGTACTCTGCTTGCTATAGATGGATTTATCTGGTGAATGTGCCTTCTCAGTGTTTGAAAAAAGAAAGAAAAAAAACGTATTCTAGGCAGAATTCCCTAATCGAGAGAGAAATTAATCGGGTGAATAAATTATTGAATTGATTGATTAGTATTGATAAATAAATAAATAATGAGTATAAAAAACCAAATCATAATAACGAGGCTTTTATGGTAAGTTTCAGTGTCTTATTAAAAAGAAGGGGAGTTTGGGGCAAAATGGACCAGCAGTTTAAAATTATTGGGGATTTTTTTTGAGAGTGAAGGAGTCTCAAGAAAAATTCAAAAAAATTCACCAACAATCTCCACATATTGAAGCATCTTCTCAAATTTTTTCAAATTTTTTCATCAACTCCTTCAATCTAAAAAAAAATCCTGAATCATGTTTTTGCTACGGAGGTCCATTTTGCCCCATCTCTCTCCTACGAGGAAGAGGGAGGTGAGGAGTCCATCTATAGTTGTAGAAGTAGGTAGAATTGATGCATGATTGTGTCTGCACGAGTAGATAATATCCACAAGCTGATGATTGAGGCCTGGAGCACTAGCAGTAGATGATGGTGATTGAAAATTGTTGAGAACTTCAATTCATCTGTGATCCTTTTCAGATGGACATGTTCATACACTGAACATGGTGGACGAAACTGGCACATTTCCAGGATACACGCATAAAATTGTGGAGCTTGAAGAGGCAGATAAAGAGACAATGCATCTTCTTGTCTTCTTACTGATGCAATTTCTATCGAGAGCTGATCAAGTGAGTAAAAATGAGAGATTCTCTTGAAAAAGGGGAATATTTTTGGGCGCTTTGAGTGCCACATCCTATAGCATTTCACGTGCAATGTATATCTATATAGGGGAGACTGGGGCAAAATGGACCTCTGCATCAAAGTGATTCAGGATTTTTTTTTAAGTGAAGGACTCTGTGAAAAAATCTGAAAAAATTTGAGAATATGCTATTATATGTCTACATCGTTGCTGAATTTTTTCAGATTTTACATAGGAACTGCCGATCTTAAAAAAAATCTCCAATAATTTCATCTTGTGGATCCATTTTGCCCCAGTCTCCCTTATATGCACTAAAAGCACGAAAGCGCCCAAGAAGAATTCATCTAATGGAGCTTTTTGTATTACATTGGAGCCTGAATTTGATGTTTTTTCTAGGCTTATCAAACAGATGAGAAGCCACTCTCCCGAACCCAAGGAATCGTTCTCCGTCATCTGTATCTGCTACTCGGCTACAATCAGACTGAGAGAACCTTTCATCTTTCGCCTCAACGTCTGCGTCTTTCCTCCGTTTTCAACGTTTTTATAGCCAATCTGCCGCAATTGTTGGATCAGAATCATGTCATGGGATGGATGATGATACCGCCGATTTTAGCGATTCTTCAACACTGTCCATGTCCACCGCAGAAAGTACCACCAATGGATCATCAGCCTCCCATGTACAGTTTGTGGTATTTGGAGCCGACAATTAGACGATCCTGGTTGATGTCAGTTCTAGTCATTCTCTACAAGGTTTGGGCATTTCTTTCTATTGGACTGTTCATCAAAATTTATATCGTTGCCTTAGAAACTAAGTGGCCTAAGTACTGTGTATAAGCATAGTACTTACGCCCTTTTAACTCTAAGGCTTATAACAAAAACAAGAATGTGCTGGAAATTTGTCTCTTGGTCATTATTATTATTATTTTTCAAGAAAGAACCCGAGGTCCTCAAAATTCTAATAACGAACAGGCGAATGTGCCGGAAATAGGCATATTTTCATGAGTATTTGTTTGGCAAAGTCGAAAAAAATTGAATAAAATACCGCAAAAAAATGCAAAAATGTGCACTTGGGCCTTTTTGTTACTAAGGTAATGATCTAATAATATATATCACTCATTCAATCATTTTAGTGCCAATACGGTCAGCAGCCATGGTGCACACAGCTTCAGTCATTGATTAAAATCGTGCTAAACACCCTGGACTCTCAGCATCATCAGTGCAAGCGAATTCCAGCTACTGTTGTCATGGCAGCACCACCTTCACGATCAAGGGGTCAATATCAAATCTCTTATCCTATTATAAATATATCATCTGGCTTTCATCAGTTATCCAATCATTTCCCAGGAAAAAATGTTCAGATCTGATCAGATCAAATTAGATCTGATCAGATCTAATTAGATCTGAGTTCCTTAGATCTAATTAGATCTGAGAATTGGCACGCTCTAAACAGATCTAATTTAATCTAATTAGATCTGATCAGATCCAACTAGATCTGATCAGATCTGATGACCCAATTTAGATAAACTCAATCAGATCTAGTTAGATCTGACCAGATCTAGCTGGATCTAATCAGATCTAGTTAGATCTAAACAGATGTGATCAGACTTGGATCTGATTGTATCTAATCAGATCGAATTAGATCTGATCAGATCCATTCAGATCTATTCATGTTAAAAATTTCCATTTTGTCAGATCTCATTGGATCTGATCATATCTAATTAGATCTGATCAGATCTAATTTGATCTGATCAGATCTAATTTGATCTGATCAGATCTGAAAATTTTTTCCCGGGTTATAACTTCTAGATGTTTCTCAACCTTCTCTCGGAGCAGATCACGACCTAATGACGAGTGTAGTAGGTGAAATTGAGAATGAGAGTCCACCGATGCGTTCAGGAATAGTTTCTGTGCATCAAAGAAGTCCTGGACCAGTCCATGGAGCATCTCATACGATGGAGACTCACTGGGAAGAAACAACTCCCATCAACTCTGGCTATGGAAACAAGCAACCAAGGTTAGTACATTTATTCAATTAAGTAGCCATTATTATTATTATTTACTGCAAGTTTTTTATGCAATTAATTTGCGCTTGAGCTTGCTTTTATCACAATAATTCGCTATTATGAATGGCTATATACGAAAAAAAAGCTACTTTATCAATGCTGATGGCACGGAGTCCGAACTTCCTGCAATATCCGAGAGTCCAAAATCCGACAGTACTTTGCACGGTAGCAGCGGTGGATCATTTGGCGAATTGGAGGACAGTTCTGCTTTGGCTGGAAGGAGTGCGTCTATGATGATGATGATGACTAAGACATCAATACCTGGGGGATTCTTGACGAGAGGGGACTCGACGCAGGAGCAACAGCCGGAACCATCGAAAACTGAGAGTAGACCCACTTGGTTCTTGGGAAATGAAGAGGAATCTCATCAGGTATTATTATTTTTTTTTAAATGATGATTCTTTAAATCGCGCTTTTAAAAATGCGGAAGAAATGCCGTTTAATGACGGTTTTAGTGTAACGAGCACATCTCCGTTGGTATTACTACAACTCACCGAGTTTATCTGTGTTACAGGGAAGTTCTTCTCATCTCCAGAAGAAATGGAGTGTCCAGGAAGGCATGAAAATGATGGCGGGTAGTATGCTACCCGGTCAATATGACTTCAAACCAAAAATTGCCGCCAAAAGTTTGAGTATCCCCGAAAAATCATCAGTCCCTTCTGATCCCTCAAATGACGAGAAGACAGTAGCCTTGATAGACTCATCCCACACCAAAAAATACGAATCCCTCTCCCCAAAAGACCGAACTAGTCCAGCCCTAACACCCAAATCTGATACCGCAGAATCTCCGAGCGTCAAACATCTCGGACGTCAGAAAAACGTGACTAGGACTTCCCCATTAACGTCTCCCGTCTCTCCATGCCAGACCCTAACAGCCGGAGGCAGCGATGACTCGAGCAGTACAGCAGTGAGTTCAATCTCCTCTCAAAGAACGTCAACCGATAACGGCCAGAATCCAGTTTGGAACCCACCTCAACCGACCATGATGACGGCTCCAATGATGGAGCGGCTGCTCCCAATTGGTGGAACATCAACGCGTTCGGTTCTCCAGCGATCGAACCAACGCATCCTTAAGTGCGAAGACACCTACGGTTCCCCCGAATCGCCTCTCTCTAAGATGGACGTCCTCACAGTCAACTCCTCATTCGAACAGGACAGCGAAACCTGTTTATCTAGCGATCTAACGAGTCCAAGAAGCATGTCGCACCTCGAGTTTCCGATGCCAGAGAGACTCCTACCAGTAGGAATGCCTCGTGAAGGAGCAGTCAGCGGTCTAGCGGAACGCGTAAGAATAGCGTTAGGAGTCCCTCAACTCCTCGAATACAGCACTTCTCCCCAATTAGGCGAGGACAATTCGGAGTCTCACGAGTCTCGAAAGCAGGATAGTACCGCGTCAGACAACGTTCCCAGCGCCTTAATGGCGACTAATAGTCACGATGGTCCTTCCAGCAGATCTGCGAGTCCCAGGCGCCTAATAAAGCAAGTAGCTCTAGAGTCACCACCTCCCACAATCGAAACTGATGATTTCTACTTCAGAGTTCTGGATTCTCACGAGAAAAAAAGCAGCAAGTTCCGGGATCATGCGAGGACCCCGCGGTCCCGAGTCTTCTATCCTGGCAGTAGTCATCACGTGATTGGCCACACAAAGAGGACGGACTCCTGGGCAGCCGGAGCCCAAGCGCACCTCAACATGGATTATCCAGCCCAACAGGCTTGTCACGCTGACTTCACTTTGAAGCAGAGTTTGTTCAGAATCGGGGATGATTGCATCTACGACAGGTGTTCAGAATGCGGAACTATTAAGGAAGAGTATTCTGATGAAGAGTTGGGACTCTGCATTATTACTTTAGGCACTTTTATCCATCGCGAACCGGCACTAGCCGCTCCCCTGCTCCCAGAGATCCTCGGGATCGTCACCAAAGTCGCACTCAACGCCATGTACCCTTGGCAGAGCGAAACTAACATGCACTTGCCCGGTGGCGCTGTTAGCGTAGCACACCAGTTCCTCAGATGCGTTCTACACCAACTAGCACCTAACGGAATATTCGTGCAGATGTTCCAGACGCACATCAACGAAGCCACGAGAATGCAGTTCTTCAAGAGTGTCGCACAAGCTCTAGTTGACTTCAACGAGCTAAATCCTATTGCTCCCCTCCAATTGCTACTTGAGACGTTGAACGGGAAAAAAGCACTACCAGTCGATAACTTACCGATCATTCTGCACAATATCGCTTGTTATCTGGATTGTCTGCCGCTTGAGGCCGGTTTGGGACCTGGCGCTGCGACATGGAGTGGACTTCTCGCGCATTTTGAAGGGTTCTTCAGGAGACTAGTCTTATTATTAGCTTCGATCGAGGATACAACACCTTTATTAAGGATCATGATATCTATCCTCAAGGTCCCGGGAATCCAGCAGACGAAAAGTATATTAGAGCCTTTTTCCAAGGTTCTAAGTTACGCTATTCAAAATTCGCATCTTAAGTACAGCTATTTGACGGATATTTGCTATTTATGTCATCGTGGGTATCTTCGGGAACGGGATAAGCACTTGCTGGGACGAACTATTGTCTTTGAACTAGTTCAGGCAATGAAGTTCAAGACAACGATACCGGACAACAACTTTCTTCTCATTCTGCAGTTTGTTCTTCAGGACATTGGGGGCACTTTACCGTCAACTGTGAATATTGAAGGGCTGCACAGGGAAATGTATCAGAGCTACAACACGAATTCCTCGGAGTCGTTGAGGAATCAGATAGCAGAGATTTTGGAGTTTTTGGCTGATTTTCATACGCTGAGCAGGATAAAGAGCTATAATAAGGGCATGCAGGCAGGATTGAATGAGGATACTCTCGGGGGTATATTGAAGTGCGGATTTGCGCAGTATTTGGCGTTGGAGATTACGCGAGGGAATAATAGGGAGAATAGAGCTGTTGCAAGGTATCTTCCGTGGCTGTATAGTGCACCTTCAATGGTGCCACAAGGTGCACGGGAGTATGTGGAGTGTATAAGCCATATTAGGCTGTTGTCATGGTTGCTGCTTGGTGCATTGACGCATACGGCTATGAATACTGGGAATACTACGCACAGCCATGGTTCGCCTATTCCCGTTGCCCAACCAATTCCTCAGGAAGTCTCGTGTCATGTAGCTGATCATATACAAGTTATATTTTCGGGATTTCCGGAACAGAGCAAAGCGTCTGTGCTACATATGTCTTCGCTGTTTCATGCTTTTATACTGTGCCAGTTGTGGACGGTTTATTTGGAGGAGATATCGAAGAACAATTCGTCGAACAGCGAGAGCTACAATGTTACTATGAATATTTTGGTGGAGTTTTGGGGGAAGGTAACTCCGTCTGTTCTTCAGCTTGTTTCAACGTCCAAGGTACTTGCGGAAATGGTGAATCTTCATTTTTTGAGTCTATTGGAGGCGTTGCTTGAGTGCCAGTCTGTTCTTCTCAGCAAACTACTACCACTTTGGAGCCCAATTCTGTACTCTAATCATGCTCAGGTGATTGCTTTTTATTTGATATTTAATCGTATCAAAGATGATGTTTTTTTACATTTTTCTGGGTATTTTTATAATTTTTGACCGGGCAGTTTAGGAGATAGGAATTATCAAAGTTGAAAATAGCGGTGGTGAGGATGAAACGCCCTAAATCGGACGGAAATAACGAAATTACTAAAAAACCACAGGGTTGATCCATTATTTAGAAACAATTGGCAAGGAGAACAGCATTTTAACTAAATAATAGAAGAAAAAAATATTCAATTCACCGTATAATTATTGAGGAATTTTAATTAGAAGGTAGTCGTAACTATTTGCCTCTCTCTCTATCTCATGCATGTGATAGGATATTAGTAATGTTAAAAAAAATACGAGAAAAAAAATTATATTCACAGATTGAAGATATGACTATCGAATAGTTTAATCACTTTTTTCGGGTAAATTAAAGCACATTTTTCCCCGAATTGTCAGCAATTACTTGGAAACAAGCCTGAAAATCCTCATTTTTCCCTGTTTTATTAACCGTACTTCAGGAAACTACTTCAAAAATCATTTCGAGTGGAAATTGTCTATTATTGAAGCGTATCTCAGTTTTAAACCGAATTTTCCGCGATTTTCAAAAGGATCTCGAAAACCATTGAATTTAGGAGAATTTATAAAGAGACCTTTTTTATGAAGAATTGAATTCTCTACAAAAAAGGTCTCCTGACAAATTCTCCTAAACCCAACGGTTTGCGAGATCCCTTTAAATAATGAAACGAAAGTGAGAAATTTGAAAAATACTACTGAATTTCACGTTTTGCGATATTCATTTATTTGCTTTGATGAAAATATCATCAAAGCAATATCATAGGAGATTAGTAATGTTGAAAAAAATACGAGAAACAAGAAAAAATTATATTCACAAGCTGAAGATATGACTTTCGAATAGTTTAATCACTTTTTTCGGGTAAATTAAAGCACATTTTCCCGAATTATCAGCAATTAATTGGAAATAAACCCACAAATCCTCATGTTTTCTGTTTTATCTACCGTACTCTGAGATACTACCTTAAATCGGATTTTTTTTGAGATATTGATGTACTAATGCGTTTCCTATTTAATGTTTAAGCTTTCTGGGCATCTGCAGACACGTCTGCAGAACTGCAGAAACTTCCCACCTACAAGAATGGTCGAACACTTTATTTCCACTCGACGAGAGTCTAATGCAGTGCTACTGAGATGGTTACACAGGCTCCAATTCAAAATGGGACAAATTGAAATGCAGTCTTCCACTGTAACAACTCAATTTTATTCGATTTAATTTCAAATTTTGAATTCTATAGAAGAGAAACATTGGAGAAAAAAAATTGTATATATAACGAAAAGTGGAATCTCTGATGGAACAAGGATAAATAATTCTTTATTTCACCAATTTCACTATTTAATTAGTCAATTTTGTATTTTCTTTTCTTGTAAAATACTAATTAAATAATAAAGAATATTTAATAGAATAAAGAATAATCAAGAGAAAGTTTAAATCATTTGAATTAATCCCGCCAAAAACCCGCCAATCAGAGTGAGGCCGATGGCGCGTCTCTGCGTCTTCTGATTGGTCAGTACAATTTAACGGTTACACTTGTTAGAAAAAAAATGGAAATTTCATAGCCAATTTGATGGAAATTTTCATAAACGTGATATTGAATTTTTTTTTAATGAGAAGATTGTTATAAAATCTGTGAGTTTCAGAGGAAATTCAGAGTAATCTATGATTTTCAAGTAGAATTTCGACGAAAATTCTACAACTTACTTGAATTTTCAACTGAACATGAATATTCAGAATCAAAATGACTTGAATTTTCAAATTTTTTTTTTTGAATTTTTCCTATTTTTACTAAATTTTCAAGAAACAATTAAACTGCATTTTGAAAATTTCATTGATATTCAGGCGCGAAATTTGAAAATCGATGATGTGTTCATTTTTCAATGACGTAATTATCTGAAATTTCAGTGGAAATGTGACTCGTTTCGAAATTTCCAGGATTTTGCACGGAAAAATCAGACCTCCGTATACTTAGCAGATAAAAAAATTATTCTCAATCCTAACTAATTTTAAATGTGTTTGGGAATAGTTTAGGAAAGTTGAGGAAAGTATTTTTATAATTTGGGAAAAAGTCATTAATTTGTTATTAATTGGAACTTTTTTTATGTATAGATAGCAGAGATAGATTTTTAAAAAATTGAACTTATGCTTATTCATCTGGAAATCATTTGGGAGTATTAAAAATAATCAATTTTATCATTTAGGAATGAATAATTATTCAATTAAAATGAAAATTATGCATTATGTATCATGTATATAGGGGAGAGTAGGGCAAAATGGACACTGTAATGAAACCGTTGGAGATGGATTTTTTTTGATGATTCTATTGAGAAGCTGAGGAAATTTTAGCCGGAAAACGAGTGTCAGATGTATTTTTTTCGATTTTTTTTGAGAATTCGAGATTTTTCGGCATTTTTTAGAGTTAAAAGCCTTTTCTTTTTTGAATATTTTCAGTTTTTTGCAAATATCTTTGGTTTTATTGGTCGTAGCAACTCGGGGCTGATTTCAAATGAAAGATGAGCTCATTTCCCATCGATTCATGGGGTTTTGAATTCAAAAATATCAATTTTTGAGATAGTTATAGGCCATAAAACTGTTTTACAAAACTGTTTCACAAAAATGCCCATAAAAACCTTAAAAATCGATATTTTTAAATTGAAAATCCTATGAATCGATGGCAAATGATCTCACCTTTCACCTCCCGTTAGAATTTTCACGATGCGACAAATAGAACCGAAGATATTATCGAAAAACTCAAAATTTCCAGAAAAATAAGGGTTTTAGCCCTCTAAAATGCTCAAAAAAGTCTCAAAATCGCAAAAAATTCAAAAAAATTAGTTCCAGCACTTTTTTCCCGCCTAAAATTTCCTCAACTTTCCAATGAAAATCATCAAAAACAATCTACCGCCAAATTCCTATTAATTTCAAGAGTTTTCCACAATATTTGCCTAAAAATTTAGATGTGTCCATTTTGCCCCACCTCCCCCTATATATAATACATAATATATCATTTTCATTTTAATCAAAAAATTATTAATTTCTGAATGATAATAAAAAAAAAATTCTAAACGATGAAACTGATTTTTTTAATATCCACAAATAATTTCCAAATAAATAAGCATAATTTTAATTTCGGAAATTTTTAAGTGTATGGTGGCTCCATCAATTCATTTTCATGGAAGCTTCTACTGCCTTTTCAGTTAAAAAACGCTTCTGTGTCAGTTACGGTTATGTTATCTCCCCAGGCCTAACATTCCTATGGCTGTATTTTTTTTTTTTAATTTTAATTTGAAAGAAATCAATGAATTTATCGAACGAAAAAATACTTAGACACACAAATAGGCTAATATTCACGTAAATAGCTCAACTCTCGAATTAATTATATGCCATAATTACTTTAATTATTATACTTTTACGTAGAATATAACGAAAAATTATGAAGAATAATTCGTGACATGCGCTTTACTCTTATTATTATTATATTATAATATATAAAATAAAATCTCAGTGAATTCTCGTTTTCATTGAGAAAAAAACCAGTTTTTTCTTCACAATTTAATCAAAAATACAGTTTAATTAGAAGGATTTGTATTTTTATTATCGAGTTTTAGAGGAAAATTCACTAATTTTTACTCTGAGGAATTCAGTAATTTGATGGTAAGTGTAAAATTTAATTTACCTTTTTTTTTTACATTTTATACTTTCGCATTCATGTACTTTGACCGTGAAAGAACGCATTCCAGTGTCAATTCACATTCTCACACACACAAATGCAGTAAATTTTTGTAAAACACTTTTTCTTTATTTCAGGATGATTGGGAGGTAAAATTGAGGAAAAAAGGGTAAATTTTTGGATAAAATCGTTAATAACAATTTATTTTCGATGAAATTCTCAAATTTGATTCAATGAATCTGTGAAGAATGCACAGAAATAATAAAAGCTTATAATAATAGTAATAATAATAATAATAATAATAATTTATAGGTGAGAGGGGGGCAAAATGTACCTGTTTTGAAATAATTTTGTATTTTTTTTAGGGCGAAGGCTTCCACGTAAAAATCTGAAAAAATTCAACAAAAATGTCCACAAATTGGAGCTTTTTCTCAATTTTTTTCAGATTTTTTCATGAAGTCCTTTCCTCCGAAAAAAAATACTGAATCATGTTGCACCGGGGGCCCATTTTGCCCCCCCCCCCTCTTCCCTACAAGATGAAATTCTCAAATTTGATTGAGGGAATCTGTAAAAAATGTAATGAGGAATAAAATAAGCTTGTGAAATAAAAAATTAATTGAAAATTGAAGAATTTTCATTATTTTTTACATTTTTTCGAATTTTTCAAGATTCAAAGAAATGTGAAAAATAATGAAAATTTTTCAATTTTCAATTAATTTTTTGATTCACAGGCTTATTTTATTTCTCATTACATTTTTCACAGATTCACTAAATGAAATTTGAGAATTTCATCTTGTATAAATTGTTATTAACGATTTTATACAAAAATTTAACTCTTTTTCCTTAAAATTGTTAATAATAATTTTCATAAATTCTTGAATTCATGAAATTCTTGGATCTGATTCCAGTGAGTCTTTAAAAAATGTAATGAGGAATGAAATAAGCCTTAGAAACGTAAAATCAAATTAAAAACAGCAATATTGGTACAATTTTTACAATTTCTTCAAGTTTCTTACAAAAATTTAAAGAAATAGTACTAATTCTTCAATTTTCAATTAATTTTCACTGAATAAAATTTGAGAATTTCCTTTTGTATTAATTGTTATTAACGATTTTATACAAAAATTTAACTTTTTCTCACGATTTTCCCTCCAAATCATCCTTAAAAGTCACAATAAACATTTAATTTCAATTCAATTTCAAATTTCATAAATCGATGATAATAAAATTGTCATATATTTTTTTTATTTTTTTAAATTAAAATTAGCATATATCTCACAATATTCTGCATTTCTTAAACAAATAAATTACTATTGAGAAAATATTCAAAAATTTGCATTCATAGTTTTTCAAATTATCTAAATATTCATATTTTTTGATTTTTTTAAATCATTTATATCTCAAAAAAAATGAAAATTATAAGAATTGTCATATTTTTGCTGTATTCAGTATTATTTAAATCACAAACAGTAACTACAAAAAAGGCCATTGTCTTTAAATAAAAATTATAAAGGATAATCGAAAGAAAAAAAAACCAAAAAAAAATCTATTTAATTTCAATTAATTAAAAAAAAAATTATCAGTATTTTTTAATAATTGAGTAAAATTTTTCAGTGGATATGAAGAAGTATGTTTTGTTTCTCAGAGCCCAATACTATTGGAAAATGTGGAGAAAATAGTGTAGCAGTAAGTAAAATTCCAAAAATTACATAATGTCCTTTAAATAATTGAATTAATCCTGAATAATTAAAAAAAAATCTTATTTTTTGTCTTTAGGCCCTAAAGTATCAATCGAATGAGGATAAAAATGTGGACAAAAATACCGATAAAATCCAAGCATATCCATTTACATTTATCGGTGCTGTAAAGCAAAAACTTGCAGTAGCAGCAAAAAATGAATTGTGCAAGAGAATTAATACTCCAGATTCCCCAAAGCCTTTAGACAAACACGCGCAATTTTTGCGAACTGAAAAAATGGAATTTATCAAACCTCTGAAAGTGCCTGACATGAAAATATCCCCAAAATCCACGGATTATTCGCCCCGCGAAAATTCAAATCAACGAAACAAGCTAAATCCATCGAAAGAAGCTCAACAAAAAATCGAAAAAAACATAAAGCTCTCATTGGCCCAGAGAAAATTGGATTTTTCCGAATCCGAGAGTACATCATTCATCACAAACGACGAGATCGAGTCCCTAAAAGTCCCGAATATTTCATTTTCTCCAAGTATCTCAAAAAAAAAGGAAAGTCGTGACTCTTCAAGAGAAAAGGAAAATCGTTCAAAAAAAATTCGAACAAACGGTTCAGCATTTTCAAAGGATGGAGAAAGCTCAGATGCCCTAAAACACCGAAATTTCAAGCACATTTCTCGCAAAGACCTCGAGACAATCGTAAAAAAATCGAAAACCGAGCGATTTACTTCGAATTCGCCAGTAGACTCGGAATCAACGAATTCTATTAGTAAAAAATGTCAGAAAAAATTGCTGCCCACTCCAACAGCGAAGAAAGACTCTCGATCAACGAGTTCTTACAGCAGCAAAAGTCGAGAAAGATCCTCAGAAAGTCGAGGACGTAATTTCAGTACAGAAGCAGTATTAGACCGTAATTCAAAGAGTCGAGAAATTTCAAGAATTTCTGGATACGATAATTCACTTCAGAAGCAAAACGATGATTATCCAAAGCACAATCGCGTATTTCTACAAAAAGAGATAACGAACAAGAAGCAATTGGACAAATCAAAGCCATCGCCAAATAAAATACACTCGAGATACGCATCGACAAACAGTGAATTATCAGAAGAGATTGGAACCACATCTGACGGAATTAACGTTATAAAAGTAAAGCCTAAAAAAATTAGAGATAATGAGCGAAATTTGAAATTTAATGCAGAAAAAGTGCCTGGCGAGTCTTCAGAAGAATTATTGATGCTGGATCCTCGAAGAATCTCATTTCGTGACGACAGTTACTCAAATCAAGAAGATTTTTCAAATCTCGTGACACCAGATTTAAATTTAGTCTATTACCGCCCGAAACGCGGCAAAAAAGACGCGAAAAATCCACTTCAAACAAGTCAAATAGAGTCAGAATCGGAGAGTTCAGTAGCTAAATGTCAAAATTCAGATAATGAACGTGATAATGTACCTTTGATTCATCCAAGTGCACTTCACATGCAATTTCAAGCGGAATTGCATCTTTTTGACTCTTACAATGAGTCATTGCGTCAAGTTATGGACGTTGAAAACTGTTTGTACAACGTAAAACAGGATAAAAAGCGAGATTCGATCGAGAAAAAGAGTCAATCAGGTTTGAATCAGGCTGAACAATTCACAAATCACGAGGTACGAGACAGCAAAATGCCTAAAACTACTCCAAACCCCGAGGAAAAAGAGGCAACCGACAATTCAAACGATCCTTCCCCACTTCCAGAGAAAAAATCAGGAAAAGAAGTGCAAACTCAAACCGTAAATGACATTGCAACTCAAACTGAAGCTTTCAGAAATCACGATAAGCCCAAATTTTATCCTGGAATAACTTACAATCGTGGAGAAGGTTCAGCACTCTATGATCTTGGTCATCTCTCCCTAAATTCAATAGACGAATTCGGTGATCTCGATAGACTCGAAGAAATCTCATTGCCAAGTAAAATAAGGACAATGTCAGAGATAAGTCTACATGAAACAACATCGTCTATTAAAACAGAAACTGGTACGGAAATAAGTATTTCGACTCGTGACGTAACTTGTTCTTTTAACAAGTATCTGGACCTGGAAATGGCGCAGCTGATAAAAGACGAGAAGCACATGTACGATAAGATCGAGATGCTGTTTAAATCGAGGGAAAAAACGTTAAATGATAGGACGAAAAAATTGGTCGAGTTGGAAGAGCAAAAAAGGGCTTTGAGGGATACTGGACAGGACAGCAGAATAAGTTCTGTTAAAAAGAAGCAGAGGGCCTTATTATTGAAGCTGCAGCAAGAAAAAGAGGAGATGAATCGTCTGAAAGAGCTGCACAAACTCGCGAGTCAAGAAAGAAAGCTGATGCTGCAAAAACAGAGGAATATGTTCAATCCGCAGATGTCTACGAAGAATATTTTAACGAAATTGAAGAGATCAGCTGATTGTCATTCTCCTAGAAGACTTTCTGGACCAATGAAAGGGTACGATATAAGAAGCAACAGTTCTGTCAGCTCTTTACTGGACTCTGACAAGTCGCAATTGGATAAATCTCGACCCAGTGCTGATAAAACCGAGCTCAATCCTCTTCAATCATCGAAAATAACCCAGGATTCCAGTAATAACTCGTCGCAAATTGACTCGCCTCAGAAATACGAGGTCAGGGTTCGCAAGTTCGAGGAGAAAATGCCGAAAGCTGATTTGCTGAGACTTAAAGCTCATTATTTTGAACTTGGATCGAAGTTCATTCATCCGAGACAGGATAATTTAACTAAAATTCTTCCAGTTGATGATGTTGCAGAGGAAAAAACAGAGTCTGATACACTTGTTGAGGATAAGGGGATCAAAAGAGACAATATTGGAGGGGAAGATATAGATATAGATTGTGGTCCTTCCAAAAAATCGAGAGGCATTCAAGTTAATGAGGAGAAAAAAATTAATAGTCAAGTTGGAGAACCTTTGAAGTTTTTTAATTTAAATAGTAAAAAAAAGGTTTCTAAGAGTGTTAAGGGAAAATTTAATGGGAATTTAGTGTCGGAAACACTGGAGTCTCAAAAACACTCGAAAAAAACGAGAGAAAGCGATAGAAATTCGATTTCTCAATTACTTGAGGCTAATAACAGTCAATGTCTAATTGAACATTCCAATGTTTTGGATGAAGAAAATAAAAAAAATTCTTTAGATAGTAGCAATGAAAATGGGGGAAAAGGGGAGGATATTCTAAGTGGTGTAGGTGATGATAGTAATGGGAAAAATCAGAGGCATGAGCCTTCTGAAGATGCACAAGGACTTGGTAATATTTCGACGAGGTCGCAAGTTAGCACTTTTACGATTTCCAGACATAGCTCAGGTGACAGCGAAAAGAGTTATTCCAGATCTGTTGTTATTAGATCACAGGATCATCGTTTTAAAGCATCGAAAAAACTTGAACAGTTAGTATGATGAAAAATTATTTTAATTATTTATTTATTTTTTTATAATTTATTTAACTTATCTTTTATTTAATTTATTTTTTTTTAATTTTTTTTTTATTTAATTTTTTTTTAATTCAATTTAATTTAATTTATTATTTAATTTTTGTTTTTTTTTTAAATAATTTATTAATTTATTTATTTAATGCTAATTGGCATTATACACAATATAAACTATATATTGAAAAATTAATGAAGAAAATGAAAAAATCATAAAATTTAGTAAATTCGAAAGGAGATAAAAATTGAAAATTAACGAAAAAAAAAATTTGCATCTCCTAAAAAAATGTGAAAAATTTGAGGAATTTATCGAAAATTTGGGGAAAAAAAGAGCAATGGTTTTGTGTAATTGCAAAGAATTTTCCCCAGTGTTTAATAATACATCCACGAAAATACGATACACAGCGTTAAATGCTATTCTAGAATCATAAAAATAGAATTCTGAGTTTAGAACAGACTTTTCCCTTTGGGTTTTTTTTTTTTTTTTTGCAATTCACACAAGACTAGTATGTTACTTGTTAACAGTTGTATAATGCAGTGTGAAAATTTCGATCAATTTTCTTCAATTTTTTTGATTTTTTCAATTTCTTGATAGTAAATTTGGAGGAAGAAGTGGGAGAAAAAATGGATAAACCAATGAAAGGGTTTGAAACTTATTTTTTAAATGATTTTAACAAAAAAAAAAAAAAAATGGGAAAATCTGTCCATTTTTCTCCGGTTCTTTCTATTAATTTTTTTGTATATTTTAACTAATTTTTAATTGAAATGGTTAAAGGGTTCTGAATGCACGTGAAGCTGCAGTGTCGAGCAGAAGAAATTGCGTTGAGGATTGGATCTCTTGGCATGCCAGATTAAAAGCTGAAGAGAGCAGAGTTGCACGAATGGAAGAAGCTGCTTATAAACTTGTCAGTGCTACAACAAACTCTGCACTCTACCATGGTATTTAATTTTTTTTCAAAAATTTTAATTCATATTGATAAGGGGAAGAAAATAGAAATAAGGGGTAAAAGGGAAACTTCTTAGTTTTGGTATTTTATACAATGGGAATTACTTGAAATTGATGGAAATATTGGTGATAGGTTTTTTCTGATGATTCCATTGCAAAGTTGAGGAAATTTACCATGGAAATCATATGTCGGAAGTTATTTTTTTGAATTTTTCAAAAATTCCATTTTTTTCGCTCAAGATTTGAAGGTGAAAACCTTCTGTTTTTGAAAAATTTCAGATTTTCGGGAATATCTCTGGTTCTATTGGTCGTAGCGATCTGGGGTTGATCTTGCATGAAAGGTGAGCTCATTTTCCATCGATTTGAGTGGTTAAAAAAATAATTATCAATTTTTTAAGTACTTATAGGGCAAAAACTGATTTTCAGAGAATGGCCTATAAGTATTTGAAAAATTGATTTAAAAAAATTTGAACCACATAAATCAATGGGAAATGAGCTCACCTTTCATTTGAGATCAACCCCAGGTCTCTACGACCAACAGAACCGAAGATATCGCCGAAAAAGTGAATTTTTTCGATTTTCAAAAGATCAACCCCTCCAAAATTTTACCAAAAAAAAGGAAAATTTTCAAAAAATTAAAGAAAATATTTTTTTCTACATGTGTTTCCCATGTAAAATCATCTCAGCTTTTCAGTGAAATCATCAGAAAATCTCTATCTCCAACCCCTCAATCCCAATCTCCATTTTCCCTCCACCTTCCCCTACTGTTACTAAACTAATCCACTAAAACCCCTTAAATATTCCAGATACAACGTTTTCATCAGACACCAGTGATGTCGAAGGTCGAGTAGAATTATTAGCTGAAAAATTGTCTGAGAAACGAGCGGAAATGGCTAAATTGCGGAAGGAAGCTCGCAGACAAGCCAGACAAAGGCTAAAAGCCCTCGAAGCCAATCTCCTCACTCAAATCAAGAAATACGACACAACAATAAACGAAATGCGTAAAAAGTTGGATTCAAAAAAAGGAGGAGGATCAACAAAACAGCACGAAAAACTCGCAATTGAACCCAGAAATATCCTCCCAGACTCCAAAACACCCGAAATTTCATCCAAAAAAATCCAAGACATCTACAGGAACAACGATCCACTCCTCCACTCAAGATCCGAGTCCGATATAATCACTGGAGCCCTAAAAAAATCATCTTCCACAGAATTACCGAGTAATCTTCACGAATATTCGAGTTCGATGAAACCTTTGAGCAGGAGCATCGAATCCGTCCTTGAAGAGGCGAAAAGACACTCTTCAAGGTCCTCAACCCTTGAAAAAGTCCGAACAACAGTTTCTGAAGAGAATTTTACGGATTATTGCGAGGATCTGGAAAGTGCAGTCATAAATCAAAGCGAATCTCCATCAAAATTACGTGAAAATTCATCGAGAAACTCACCAAACAAAAAATCAGTTTCAAATTCAATACCAGAAGAAATAAAAGAAATTAAAGGAAATGATGAGGACTCGATTTTCTCGAAAAGAATCGATTATCTTCAGTTGAACAACAAAAATTTAAATAATGACATCAGCAATTTGGCGAATGACTTGAAGACTTTGTCTGAAATGATGTCAAAATTCAGTGATAAATCAGGAGAAAAGCCAAAATTACTGCAAAGTGCATCAGCCTCGGAAAAAGAGGATACAGAGTCCTCGATCAGCATTGGAAAAAGCACTTCGAAGGATATCACCGAAGATTTACTTAAATCCGAAACAGAAGAATTCAAGACTGTAAATGAAAGTGCAAAATCAGAAAATCGCGATAGTAATTCAGAAATCATTAAAACTGTTGAAGAAGCACCTTCAGAGATTATTTCAGCGACAATTCCTGAAGAATCACCATCCGAACTAATTTCTGCGATAATTCCTGAAGAAATGCCTTCAGAAATAATATCAGCAGCAATTCCCGAAGAAGAATCAGCTAAAAATTCAGAAATCATCGACTTTGAGGCTCGAAGCAAAGAAATTCTCAACGAAATCGAAAAATCGATCATTTCGGAGCACGTTAAGAGCAATTCTGTTAATAATTTGGAGCTTTCTGGAGCAGCTATAGAAAAGTCTTTGGAAAATCTGCACAAAGAGAACGTAGCTTTGTCGTCAGATTTTAATTCTTTGGAAGGTGATATCAAGTCGATTTCGGAAATGATATCGAAAATGACGGAGTGTAAAGAGTCTTTGGGTTTAATTGCGGAATGTAATGAGACTGCTGGTTCCTCTAACGAAGAAATGATCGATTCATCGTCAGCACTGAGTTTAAGTGAACATTCTTCGAATCCTGAGCTCGATGAAGAGCCTGACGACAATAAAATCGACGATGAAATCGAAATTTCGATAGGTTCAGAGACTGCCACGTTTCCATCAGCTGCAATTATAAGCGAAAAATTGCCTGTTGATGAGGAAGATGCAGAAATATCAGTTAATGAAGGAAAACTCGATTCTCTGGAGAATTATGCTGATGAAAAGCAAGAATCTTCCACGATTGATAAATCTTTGGGGGAAGAAGATACTTTTAAAGAGGAAGAGACTGATTTGATGATTCCTGAATTATTTGGTGTAATAAATGCGTCAGAAGGCAGAATTTCTTCGATAGGAGAAGGACAAAGTCATAAAGAAGAAGAAAAAGAAGAAGAAGAAGATGAAGAAGGAGGAGATGATAAAGAAGCAGATACATTCATCAAAACTGCAGATTTTTCGAATTTCACGACAAACGAAATAATCGAGAATTCTTCAATATTTCTGCAAAAAGACGAATCGACTATAATTGCTGGAGCAATTGGAGCAGTTTTCGCCCCTGAAGACTCGAGTTTCGATGGATTAATCAAACCGCAAGAGGCTCATACTGACGAACTCGACGATATTATCGATATTATCGAACGAGACAGTCGACAACCGCAAGAATCCTCAATAATCGCTCAATTAGATGTTCCTGACGAATTGAGACTAGAAATCCGGGAAAATTCGGTTCCACAGTCGCTCAATGCACTTAATTTAACGGCAGATGTTGAGCCCGTGCTCCAAAAATTGACGGAAATACTTATAAGTGTTGAGAGGAATATCGCGAGAAAAACGGAGGAAAAGAAGACTCCTCTGTCATCTGTTAGCGATGAAAAAGATGGAAATGATAAGAAAAATGAGGCAGAAGTGCAGGAAGAAAATGTAGATATTAATTACGAGAATTTGGTGGAGACTGATATTGATAAGAAGTCTGAAATCAACGAGCACTTGGACGAGGCTCTGAATCAGCTGAATATTGAAGAAGAAAAGGCGATAAGAAAGGACGAATTAAGCGAATGTACAGAGAAAAAAGACGTCAATAATTTGGAAAAAAGTATGGATAAATTCGGAGGTAAAGAAGTATTTTCCAATAAAATCCCGAGAATCCCCGACATAATCAGAGATCCAGAGTACGAAGATATTTCCGAAGAGAGCCTTGAAGTATCGGAAATCCTGGATAAATCCGAGTCCCAAAGATCCAGTAAATCATCAAGAATTCCCGAAAAATACCAAGTAATTGGTAAAACTGACGAAGTCCTTCGGATTCTCGAGGAAATATCCCTAAAAAATAAAGCAACCTCCGAAAATAGTCTTCCCAACGAAAACAGCACAAATCTCCAATTATTCGACCGGATTTACCCCGAAAGTCCAGGAATTGTCATCGAAGAATTGGATCCAAGCTCAACAACCAACGATATTGACTCCGATTCGGAAAAAAGTGGTAAAAAGTTGATTGAACCTCTTATCGAAGAGAAAATATCCGAAGATTCGAGTGATGGAGGCGAGACATCACCCAGAGAACCTTCCGAGATCGATTCCACCTCGCCACGAGACCAAAATGACTCGAGACTAGACATCGATGCACTTGACGACGATTTATTGGCTTCAAAAGCTCAATTATCTGAAAAAGACGATAAGATGAGTTTTCTCTCAGCAGAAACTGGAATAGGCACCTCAGAAAAGGACATCGAAATGATAATCGACAAATTGCGAGCTTCCCTGCACCAACCAGGCTTGGAAGTAGCCGAATTAGACGCCAGATTGCTGAAAATTGAACAGCTGCAGATAGAGTTGCAGATAAAGAAGCTGGAGGCTGAGGAAGACTCTTATTTCGCTAGGGAGATCCCAAATAAACCGCCTCCCCCTTACACCCCTCCAAGGGGGGTCAGGATGCCTTCTTCCCCTCAATCCTCTTTAAATATACCACCTGCAGTTGTTCCTACCAATGTGGAAGAGCTCACAGCTTTTACAGAAAAGGCTACTGTCATTATTTATAATGCCAAGTGTACTGGAGAAGAGATAATTCACCTGGAAGCACCCCTGGAGATCCTGGAAGCCAATAAAGAGACAAATGAAGTCGCAAAAAGGGACAGAAAGATCTACAACACTTTTTTATTTGATCTCTGCAAAGAAACAATCGCTGATATTTATCATTCAGAGTTCGAAAAATCTGGACCAAGCTGGACAAAACCCAATGTCAAGACGAAACCAGCTATCAAAATACCAAGAAATATTCAGGAACTCACGGAATATGTTAATAAAGAGGTTGCCACGTTATTTGGATTTAAAACGAAATTACAGAGGGAAAATATGGTAATGAGATGGAGCAGAAAGAGAAGAGACAGAGTTGATGAGTTACTTGCACGTGAGGCACAGGCTGAGGAAGATGAATGGACGAAATTTCATCATGATGAATTAGCTGTCAAGAATGAACTTACTATTGCCATTTTAGATACACTTATTATGGAAACTACGGGTGTTGTTAGAGATGCTTTCAACAAAAAACTCAACATTTGCATTTAGATATTCTCTTCTTTTTTTTTTCGTTTTTTTTTCACTATATATAGAATGAGTGGTCCAGTGGTTGAACGGATGAGACTTTTTTTTTTTGGATATCAGTGAGTTAACATGAGAAATCAGTAGTGAAGAAGTAAAACAGGATAAATCGACTTATCTTTGTGATTATTTTGAAGGAAATATCTCGGAAACTAAGCGAGATAAGTTCATATTATCCATCTTTTTTGGTAGAGAATTTCAAGAGTTACAAAAGAGGTTTCTGGGCAAAATTACACTTTCTCGGTTATTTTCTAAGGCATTTTCAAAAAAATTGAATGAGAAATAAATCGAATTATCTCGTTTTACCTCTTCACTACTAAAATTCGATAATTAGTGATAGGGAAAGGTGGGGTAAAATGGACACGAGTTGATTTTGGTATTTTATAGGTGGAAATTACGAGAAATCGATGGAAATATTGGAGATAGGTTTTTCCTGATGATTTCATTGGAAAGATGAGGAAATTTTACATGGAAATCATATGTTGAAATTTTTTTTTGGGATTTTTTAAAAATTTCATTTTTTGCGCGAGATTTGAAGGTGAAATGCTTCTGTTTTTGAAAAATTTCAGGTTTTCGGGAATTTCTCGGGTTTTATTGATCGTAGCGACCTGGGGTTGATCTTGAATGAAAGGTGAGCTCATTCCCCATCGATTTATGGGGTTTAAAAAGAAAATTATCAATTTTCTCAAGTACTTATAGGGCAAAAATTGATTTTCAGAAAACTGACCTATAAATATTTGAAAAATTGATTTAAAAAAAATTTGAACCACATAAATCGATGAGAAATGAGCTCACCTTTCATTTGAGATGAACCCCAGGTCGCTACGACCAATAGAGCCGGAGATATCGCCGAAAAAGTGAATTTTTTCGATTTTCAAAAGGGAAACCCTTCAAAACTTGGCCGAAAAAGTGAATTTTTCGAAAAAATCAAAAAAAAAAATTTAGTCACATGTTTTTTACCTAAAATTTCCTCAGCTTTTCAATGGAATCATCAGAAAATTTCTATCTCCAACCGTTTAATTAGAATGCCCATTTTACCCCACCTCTCTCTATATTTAACAGTTTTAGAAGCTTTGATTTGAGTTGATGAACATTTTATTGTGTTTCGAAGATTAGAAAACGATTTTTTGAATGATTACCAATTTTTTTAAGGATAAATACGTTAAATTGTTCGATCACTGGACGAATTCGAACACTGATCAACTCATCCTATTATGAAACACAATATCCTGATGGATTTTTTTTCTGTTCTCATTATTTTTTGATTTTCCATTTTTTTTTCAATTCATTCAATTTCTTCAATTTTCTTTTTTCTTTATTGACTTCAACACGTTTTTTTTCGTTGTTGTTCCCATAGGCTGGCTCCTAGAGTAAATGTAAATGATTTAATAAAAAAACAAAAGTTGAAAATTGTTCTTGGGACTTTTGAAAAAAAGAGTCATGCTCAACTACTTTTAAATAATGCACTGAAAGTGAAAGAAAAAAGGAAAAATTAGAGAAAACTTTAAAGAAAAATTTACAACTGTAAGACTGAAATATTCGGGACCATTAACTGAAAAATTAATATAAAAAAGTATCTAAATTAAATTCAACATTTGATTGACAACGAAAAAAAAAGGCAGAAAAAATGAGCAAAAAATCTTTCACATAGTATTAATTTCAGTTTTATCAGTTTTTTTTTTTTTTTTTTCATTGTACCTGTAACTTACGTGTCTTGCTCTTGCCAAAGAGATGATAAAAAAAATCATTGAAATCATGAAATCATTGAAATTATTATTCTCACTGTGGCATTTAAGGCATTTTTATGACTCACGTTATTACTTTCTCGGTTGTGATGTAAATATTGATTGTAGATCTTTTTTTTTTTCGATTTAAACTAAGATTATACTCACATTTCATCTCATTTACGAATGCGTCTAATTATGTATGTGTGTGTGTGTGTAAAAGAGAGAGAAAGAGTGAACATTAAAATTTCGACAGTATAAATAATTATACGAGTCAGTCTTAGTAGTTAGTGTTGAAAAAATGCACTTAATTACCTTTTAATATATTTTATAATAAAAAATTTCTTAATAAAAAAAAATTGAAATTATTCCCAATTAAAAAAAGGAAAAAAAACCCTTTACTTTATCTTATTAAGTGTATCAACCCCATAATTATTTTATTTATTTTGGTAAAACCACTTTTTTTTTCTTTTTTTAATGTGAAAAAGTACAACACCATGTCTTAAGAGTGGACGATACAATTAATTATTATTTTTAATTCATTTATTTATTCATTTACTTTATTTATTATCTTCATAATCATTCTTTTTTTGCTTTATTTTTTTATTTTTTTAATCTGACGATGAGAAAAAAAATGCGAATGAAAAAGTAAATTTAAAAAAAAATGGAGAATAAGGGAAACAATGCGATAATTATCAGTGAAATTTGTAATATATTATTTTTCAGATATATAATTGATAAAAACTTAATGAAATAGAGACAGATGTGTGTATTGCAAGCGTTTTTTTTCTTCTCAATTCGCAGAAATTTTTTATAACATTTGAAAAAAACGTGTGAATATATTATTTTTATTTTATTTTACTAATATACTCGAATAATTATTTCGAATCACTGTGTTTTTATGAGAAACATTACAAAGATGTTTTTTTCGTTTCGAAATGCGTTTCCTTTTATTCTGCAAAGTTGTCTCGTTATTGAGGGGATAATTACTTGTAAAATCTGTGTAAACTAAATTTCGAATTGTAAAAATTCAAAGATTCTCGAATTCTCAGCAGACTTCATGAATATTCATGAGATTTCTTGAAATCCATGAAAATCGAACGGTTTTACTGAAGATTTCATAGATTTCTATGAGAATTCAAGAGATTTCAGGGAATACTGAGAAATTTCAAGATTTCATGGCAGAAACAAAGATGCATAAAAAATAAAAATTTGATTAAAATAATATTCAAAAAAATTCAAAATTTTCTATGACTTTTCTCAAGTTTTCAAATTGATTTTTCAGATATTTTAACTATTTATTTTAGATGAAATTTCGAAGACTTCACAGATTTCATGAAATTTCCATCGGATTTCTCTAGTTTTTGGGCAATTCCAAGACTTTTTTCCAGACTTTATGAGATTTCGAAAATTCAAAAATTTCAGGAATCTTTGAAAGAATTCTGAAAATTTTCTTGAGATTTATGATTTTAATGTACAACAGATTTAACAAGCAATTATCCCCTCATCCCTCATATTTAATAATGAAAAAAATGAAAAAAAATCTCATTACTGCCTATCAATGATGAAATTGATTGTACTTATCGGTTAACTAACAACAACAGCAGTTCGATTTGTCTATACGCTCTAATTTATGAAAAAACACGAAGTTTCTCTTGATTTAAACCAAAAAAAAATGATAATTTTTCCATATAATTTTCAATTATTCATCAATTTATTCATTGAAATCATCAATTAATTAATTATTGCCAGACATTTTACAAGTCTTTCTAAAAAAAAGGCAATATTCTCATTAATTTTTTTCTACTTCGGTTTTTAGATCTTCCGAAAGATCAAATTGATTTATTAAAGTATTTTTCATTTCTTTTTTTCATGCAAAATTGCTCTTCTAAACTTATATTAAACATTAATTCATAGTTGGCACCAAGACTTGTCGTTTAATAATTGATGAAAATTTATTTTCATGATTATTTTATTTTTTTACTCATTTTTTATCTTCTTTTCATAATTTCTCATTACTTGAATCTGTCCAATTAAATAAAAATTTTGAATTACACTGGAAAGGATAATATTTAATTCTTTTTTTATCTATTAAATATTTCGTGAAATCGGCATTTTTTTTAATTATATTATAATTTATTTAATCTAATGCTAATTAATCAGAAGTGAGCAGAAGTGAGCGACAGATATAGGTACATGATTTTATCCCTTTTTTATTCTTTTAAATCTCTTCACAAAATCCCATAATTTTTTTTATTTACTTTATTTTATTTTATTCATCTTCAATCGATTATTTTTTCATTAAAACACATTCAAGTCCGCACGACTGAAATCCATTAATTGGAGAACACATTTTTTTTTTCGTGATATTTTCATCTAATCACAAAATCATTTACTTTAATAATCTCCTCGATTTTCTTAATTATTTAACATTATTTTGGAAGGTTTCGAGGAAAAGAGAGAAAGAGAGAGAGAGAGCGATAGATTAGATAGATAAGAAGAGGGAAAGAGAGAGAAATGAAAAATATAATAGGATTTTTTTACAAAACCGATTAAAAAGAAATAATTTTTTTAAAATTCATATAATTCAATGATTCAATGATTTATTGAATTTATTTCATAATTCATATCTCGCACGTTTTTTTTCTTTAACATCCGATTATTTTCTCATTTTTTACATTTATCGTGAATCGAACTTAAGAGATTTTTAATAGAGATTATTTCATCAATTAAAGAATGATTTAAAGCTTCGAATTACAACAGGAGTAGGAACAATTATCACAAGACAAAAAAAAATTCATAAAATTTATATCGATTAAAAAAAGAGAGAAAAACGATATTTTTCCAAGCAATTCAAATTACACAGAAAAATCCAATGATTCAATTAAAAAAAAAATTTCATACAAGTGTAAAAATGGGATTTGCAGTTATAATTAGTACATAATGTATGATTGTCGCCACGTAATTAACTATAATTATTTAAAATGAATTATAAAATTATATTAATCCACATGTTTTTTTTTTGCTTTTTTTTTCCATTATTAAGTGGAATGAAGGAACAAGTAGTTTTTTTTTAAATTGTGTGCATGTTTTTTTTTTGAAAGTCGGCAGGTTTAAAAGCATAATAATAATAAGGAGTGAAGAGAAGAAAAAAAAATTAATTAAAAATGAAATTAGCACAAATTTTACAATTTTTGAAAATTTTTTGAAAACAAATTATATTATTTTTAAAAAAATTATTCAAAAAATTTGCACTTATAGTTTTTTTAATTTCCTACTTTTCTGCAAATCTTTTATGTTTTTTCATTAAATAATTTATTTGTTAAAAAAAATAAAATACTAAAAATTTTCCAGATTTCTGCTATTTTCAATAAATTCATCAAATTTTTCCACTCATCTTCTTTCCTTTTGCACATTAACTATTGATTGATAATTATTGATTGGAAAAAAACAAATCTGTCAATGAGTAATTTTAATTCAAAAGCAAAATTAGAGAAATATTATTACAAAATTATTCAATGACAAACTGAGAAACAAATACAAGCCAAAAAAAATTACATTTCATTTATCCACTAAATTCAATTCAATCACGTCATTAAATTAATTACGTATTTTTCATAGTTTTTTTTTTTTCTTTCACTATATATTCACTTAACATTTTTTTTTAAACTTCTATCGGTTTATCAGTTTCGTACCACTCCCAACTTTATGAATAATAAATATATTGAGAAGAAAAAAAAATTAAAAATTAAATGAAAATAAAAAAAAAGAAGAGAAAAAAACAATTTTATGTATTAACGTATTTAAATGAAAACATTTGTACTTTAGCAGTATAGAGCAGTCATTTGTAGTATATTATTATCATTAGTATCATTAATATTATTATTTTTTTTTTATTATATACACATGTGATATATATTTATTTTTTCTTTTTTTTTCCTTCTTCTTTTTAACATTTCCCGCTGTTAACATGCGCTAATTAACATTGCACCGGCTTATTGATTAATTTTTTGTTGCGCTTGAAAAATGAAACGATAACACACAAATAAGTAATTATTTTTTCAACATTAACGCAAATTATATGATTGTTTTTTCTTTTTTGTGCGTATTATAATAATTTTTCTCTTCTCATTTTCGTATCTCATTGACATTCATGAAGATGATTAGATTTGAGGGGATAATTACTTGTAAAATCTGTGTAAACTAAATTTCGAATTGCAAAAATTCAAAGATTCTCGAATTCTCAGCAGACTTCATGAAAATCCATGAGATTTCTTGAAATCCATGAAAATCGAACGGATTTACTGAAGATTTCACAGATTTCTATGAGAATTCAAGAGATTTCAGGGAATACTGAGAAATTTCAAGATTTCATGGCAGAAACAAAGATGCATAAAAAATAAAAATTTGATTAAAATAATATTCAAAAAAATTCAAAATTTTCTATGACTTTTCTCAAGTTTTCAAATTGATTTTTCAGATATTTTAACTATTTATTTTAGATGAAATTTCAAAGACTTCACAGATTTCATGAAATTTCCATCGGATTTCTCTAGTTTGTGGGCAATTCCAAGACTTTTTTCCAGATTTTATAAGATTTCGAAAATTCAAAAATTTCAGGAATCTTTGAAAGAATTCTGAAATTTTCTTGAGATTTGTGATTTTAATGTACACCAGATTTTACAAGTAATTACCCCCTCAATTAAACCATTTTGGTGTGTAAAAAAAAAGATACAGAAATACATGAGTTTATGTACAAGGTATGTAGCACCATATCAGATATGAGAGTTTAGTAAAAAAAACTGAACATAAAGATAATAAAGATAATTTTTTTAGCTATTCACGTTTTTTTAAAAAATGATTATTGATAATTATGATTAAAACAGAGGCGGAAAAGCGGAAAGAAATTTTTTCCAAAAAACTTCAACTTTATGATAATAATAATAATTTCAATTCATTATGCCTTAATTAATGATTAAAATTCTTAAGATTAACGAAGTATTTGGCCGTTTTAATGTAATTTATAATTCTTTTTCTTTTAAATCCATGATTTTATCGAATTATTTTTAATATTAAAAAAGAGAATTAAAAGAAAACAAAAAAAAACGAAAAAATAGTAATTCACGACTAGAAATTTTGAAGGGTGTTCAAT
The DNA here is from genome assembly GCA_963942555.1 of Aleiodes leptofemur. Classification (NCBI taxonomy): domain Eukaryota; kingdom Metazoa; phylum Arthropoda; class Insecta; order Hymenoptera; family Braconidae; genus Aleiodes; species Aleiodes leptofemur. Next base: position 15,359,140 of record OZ012614.1, on the reverse strand, counting down.
CCCAATGGTGTTTTTTCCATTATTCATTTATTGATTTATTCATTTTTCTCCTTTTTTTCACCTCAATCACTTGATAATATATTTCATTCTATATATTAATTATATTAAAGTGTAATATCTCTTTTCTTTTTCATTTTCCTCATTATTATTTTTTTTTTTCGCATTCTCAATATATTAAGTTTAAGTATGATATGTTTATTCACAACTTGATGTGAGCGCTTAAAATTGAAAATTCCTTTTTTAATATCATGAATATACATATATCTCAATCCTCATAATTTTTTTATCTTTCTCTCATTTAAATTAAGTACAACGCTATGTAACATTTATTTCCTTTTTCCCTTTTTTTTTTCCTTTTTCTTTTAAATTCAGCTTGTGTGTGTGTGTCAAGTGGAAGAGGAAGAAGAAATTTTATTTCATTTATTCTAGAAATATTTCATTATCTCGAGTTTTACAATTAGAAAGCTAATGACATTGATAATTTGTTTTTTTTAATGAAAAAATTTACACTATTGCTTCGGTGAATGAAAAATAATTCGAAAAAAAATTATTATAATTCCACTTGACTGCAGATTTCTTGTAATAATCTCATAAAATTCGCATACAAGTTTTATTCTAATAATTTTCAAACATTTTTCAAGAATTTTCAATTCAATTTTTTATTTTTTCTCTTCATTTGCTCTTTTCCTCTTCCTCCTTCTCTCATTTATCTGGAAAAAACGAGCAGAAAAAATTTCACATTTTTCCTATAATTTTTTTTTTCTTTCTAAATTTATAATTTAATAATATATGATAAAATCCTAAAATGATGATATGATTGTGCAAACCTCTGAGCAAATTAATTTTTTTATAACTATAATTCCATAAAATTTTCAAGTAGAATTGCCGTTGTGAGCATAGTTGAGTAAAATTCATATCAATGAAAATTTTAATCATCAATTCTCTATCATTTTTCTTTTTTTCTCTCTTCGCGATTTAATTAATTATTACGCAAAAGAATTACGCTATTTGCCACTTGCCCCAATAACTGACAAGTTTTTTTTTCTTTTTATTTACTTAATGAAGAAAATTCGTTAAAGATAATGTTTTTTATTTTTTTTTAGTTTTTTTTTCATTATTTGCTAGTCTAGATCGTTCAAGTAATAAAAATAGATTGCATAGATTGAGACTCTAACGCATGCACCTAAGGAGACACGCCCATGAAAGCATTTCATTTAATTTATATAATTTTTTTTTTTCATTAAATAATTTGTTTTTTCGTCGATTTTTAGAAATTCAATTCTCGTTTTTTTTTTTTAATTTAATTTTTTTCTCACCGCGTGGTTTTAAATCACTTAATTACGAGTATGTAGGTACTGAACTCCTCTATTATTTTAATCAAATCATTTTTTTTTATCATTTAATCATCAATTCTTAGGATTGATTATATATTTTTAATTAATTCTAAAAAAAAAATTCAAATTACAGAATTGATTTCTATTTTTATCATATTGATATGAGTATTAGTTAGTGATGGTTTTTTTCTTTTTTTTTCTTTACAATCAAATTCTGTTATCACTTTTATTTGGGCAAGATCTTATTTTCATTATGTTTTTTTGTTTTTTCGGATTTGTTTCATTGTTTGAGTATGAACGGATCATGTTCCAACTTGGATATGTATTTATGCTCCTCCCTCTCTGTTTCTTCTTTGTCGTCCGTGAAGGATCAAGTTCACAGAAAAAAAAAAAAATACATTTCTAGCAGTTTCGGAGGGTGTCTTTGAGTTTCAGGCCTCTTTAAATTCATCCAGGCATCTGCAAAAAGGAAATACAAATGAAAATAGTGGAAATTCCAATGGAAAAAGTTGTCGGAGTTAAATTTAAGAAGAATTTTCAAGAAATTTCGAAAAGAAAAAATCGAAGTATTTCGAAAATAATTTCGAAAATTCAGGAAAATTTTAATTTGTTAAATATAAAGGATTTTATAGGAAACATGTGGGTGATGAAATGTTTTCGAAATTAAATTTGAGAAGAATCTTGAAGAAATCTTGAAAAAATTTCGGAAAAAAAGCAAAAAATTTCGAAATTAATTCCAAAATAATTTTGAAAATTAAGGAATATCTTAAACAGTGAAATTTAAAGGATTTTTGAGGAATCATGTGGACAAATAAATGTTTTCGGAATTAAATTTAAGAAGAATCTTCAAAAAATCATGAAAAAATTTCGAAAAAAATCAAAAAAAATCGAAAAAAATCAAAAAATTTCGAAAAAAATCAAAAAAATTGAAATTAATTTCAAAATAATTTCGAAAATCCAGGAAAATCTTCAATAGTGAAATGTAAAGGATTTTTGAGAAACCATGTGGTCGAAAAATGTTTTCGGAATTGAATTTGAGAAGAATCTTCAAAAAGTCTTGAAAAAATTTCGAAAAAAAAACAAAAATATTTTTAAAAAAATTTTAAAAATGTGAAAAAAATTTTAAAAAATTTGAAAAAAATTTAAAAAATTTGAAATTAATTTCAAAATAATATTGAAAATTCAGGAAAATCTTGAATATTGAAATGTGAAGGATTTTTTAGAAACTACGTGGGCAAAGAAATGTTCCCAGAGTTAAATTCGAAAAAAAATCGTGAAAAAAATGTTAGAAAAATTTCGAAAAAGTTTTCAAAATGTCTTTTAAAAAATTTCAAAAATTTCGAAAAATCGAAAAATATTTGAATGTAACAGATTTTTTCTTCTTTTATTCTTAAGATTTGGATTTAGAGGATTATTGAAACTAACATTTTATTGTAGGTCCTCTTCGGATTTGGGAATGTCGAATATTTCAGCAAAAAGTGGGGGTAATTTGAGCTTTGTCCAATTCCCTCTGAACCAATCCAACAAATTGGCGTGTCTCAAGCCCAGTGCACGTAATTCAGGTATTCTCTGGGCAACACCAATAATTCCAGGACAACCAGTAGAAATATCAGTTGATGAATGATTTCTACCACCTTGGACTCTCAGTGCTTCTAACAAACGATCCTGAAGTCTTTGAACAGCTTTGACATCGTTTAAACCTGGTCTTTCACTCAGTAAAACAGCACCAGAAAAGAGGCCAAGTTCAGCATCAGACAATTGATGAGAATTCAAAGCCGATGTGAATTGCATAAGTGCAACAACAAAATGAGGCTAAAAATAAACGATATTTTTATTATTAAAAAAAATCTAAAATAATAGGGGAAGGTGGGGTAAAATGGGTATTCCAATTGAACGGATCGAGATGGGCATTTTCTAATGATTCCATTGGAAAGCTGAGAAAATTTTAGGCAGAAAACGTGTGAAAAATATAATTTTTTGATTTTTTTTGGAAAATTTTACTTTTTTGGCCAAGTTTTGAAGGGGTTTCTCTTTTGAAAATCGAAAAAATTCACTTTTTCGGTGATATCTCCGATTCTGTTGGTCGTACCGACCTGGGGTGGATCTCAAATGAAAGGTGAGCTCATTTCTCATCGATTCATGTGGTTCAAATTTTTTAAAATCATTTTTTCAAATACTTATAGGCCATTTTCTGAAAATCAGTTTTTGTCCTATAAGTATTCGAAAAATTGATAATTTTTTTTTTGAACCACATAAATCGATGGGAAATGAGCTTATCTCTCATTCAAGATCAACTCCAAATCGCTACGACCAATAGAACCAGAGATATTCTCAAAAACCTGAAATTTTTCAAAAACAGAAGGTTTTCACCTTCAAATCTTGAGGAAAAAATGGAATTTTTGAAAAATTCAAAAAAATAACTTCTGACATATGATTTCCATGGGAAATTTCCTCAGCTTTTCAATGGAATCATCGGAAAAAATCTATCTCTAATATTTCTATCGATTTCGAGTAGTATTCATTTCACCCCACCTTCCCCCAATATCCAAAAAATCCACCCATATAAGAAATTCCAATATAATTACCTCATACATAAGCTCAATTTGTTGTCTAGTAAGATAAGTACCATCCTCAAACGTCATTGAACTCTCATTCGTCATCCTCGAAATATGGCAAAGCCAAACCTCGAAGAATCCCACCTTAATAAGTATCAATTGATCATCTTGCGTTAATTCACAGAATCCAGGTACTCTCTTGGCAAATTCAACGACCCTCTGAACAGACGGTGTAACACGGCTAGCAAATTGTTGCCAAAGCCAAATTCTCTGTGTTTCAACAGTTTCAGCAGTTGATGAAGCGACCTCCGGATCTTCCGGACTTGCTGGCTAAAAAAGTTGTTCAATCATCAATATTTAGGGATAAATTCAATTAGCAGGTTCGAATGATCTATTTTTCTTCTTTTTCTAAGTTATCATAAATATTCTAATTATTCCGATTTCGTAACATTTTACCGATATTAAAACAATGTCCACGATAATAAATTGTTATTAAATAATATTATAAACATCCAATATTGTTCCGAATTTGAATCACGCGGTTTCAGCATCTAGAACTGTGATTGGAGGATCCTCGGGATTTTAAATACCAATATTCCCGCCAATTCATGTTTTCATGTAATTAATTGGATTAATCGTCGCTATTTGTCCGGTAAAAGGCATTTTTTATGATTTGAAAAATTAATAGACACTCTGACGAACAAGAATATATATAGTTATATAAGGAAATAATAGATCTGTAATCATGAATTGTTGCAGTGAAACTGAAACTGAATCTCGCTTATGGAGTTCTAATGTTAATTTAATTTTTTTCAAAAATTACTTTTTGCCTCAATTTGTGTCCGATAACATGGTGTAAAGTAAATTTTAAAAAAATCTCCTCATCCTACTCTATCAAAAGTTGAACAAAAATTGAAAAGAAAAAATAGATCATCGAAAATACTTGAATATCCTTAAGTAATCAATTAATTTATCTCTAAAATACTAAAAAATTCATATTAAAAATTATATTTAACTCACAGGTATTATCATTGGTTTTCTCACAAGATCCCTTATTGATTCTTCCGTAAAACCACAGTGTACATGATGTGCCTGTGTTACCTGTAGAATAATATCGTAAACACCCAATTGTTTACTGTCAGCATCAGACTGATCTGCTTCTACAATTGTCGTTGGTGGTATCCGTGTTATAACATTTCTCGATTGATTACTATTGTTGTTAATGCTGTTATTTGTTATATCATTGTTGCTAGATGATGTGTGATTGTTGTTGCTGTTATTATTGTTATTATTACTATTATTATTATTATTATTACTGTCATTAACATTAGATGCTGATGTTATCTGCTGATTTCCAATAACTGTTGTTGATGTTGTTGTTGTTATTGCTGATACTGATGCTGTTGTTGTTGTTATTATTGTTGTTGTTGCAGTTGTTGTTGTTGTTGGTGTTGATGCTGATGATGGTGTTGTTACCATTGAATCCTCTGGACCACGTTCTCTCGATCGCTTTGGCACACGACCGTAGCGAACAGCTAAATAATTTAAAAAAAATTTATTATTAAAAATCGAGATTATTGAGAAATTATTGTTTTAATTAAAGGGGTGAAGGTGAAGGGGTTGAGAAAAAAATCTGAAAAAATTCATGGAGATACTATAGCATGTGGTACTAATTGTGGAATTTTTTCAGATTTTTTACTCAAGTATTTCAACCCGAAAAAAAATAATTTCGAATATTTTTGCATTAGAAACACAGAAACTGAAAAGAATAAGTGGCGTAAGTGGTATAATTATATACAGCACTTACGCCACTTTGTTTTTGAGGTAGTGGGAGATTATATATATATATATGATTAGTAATAGTGATACTTACAGTCCCTTGACATGCCAACAGCTAGGCACTTTCTGAATCTGCAGTACTGACAACGATTACGATTCAGCCTTATTACGAGACACTTTCCGTCTCTCAAACACCTGTATTCAATTTGTTTTTGTATGCTTCTTCGGAAAAATCCCTGTAACAATTAATTTTATGGTTAAATTTAATTACTTGATACTTTAATTAATTTGATAATTTGAATTAAATGATTAAATGATTTTTGGATGTGGAGAGAATATGAGAGAGAATGAGGCAAAATGGATTTCCAGAGTAACTCATGATTCATTCACTTCATGAATTTTTTTGGGAGTGAAGGACTTTTTGGAAAAATCTGAAAAAATTTGAGAAGATGGTCCAGTATGTGAAGATTGTTGGTGAATTTTTTCAAATTTTTTTGAAGACCCCTTCCCTCTCAAAAAAAATTCCTAATCATTTTTTGTGGCAGGTCCATTTTGCCCTGTTTTTCCTCTATTAATTAAACTATTCAATTTGGTTGGAGTTGAGGTAATTCTGTCTCGGGATCACTCATTTCTGAATGAGATGATGAAAAGGTACAGGGGGGAGGGGGGTGATGGTGTGCGGCAGTGGGAAATGGGGGAGCATGCTAATGCATATTTCACATTACTGGGGCTCGTCGACAGTCATATGTAGATGTATGAGTTAGTGGAAAATAGAGAGAGAGAGAAGGAGAAATAGAGAGGGAGAGAGAGAAATGGGAAGTGGTATTGGAAAATGTTTTATCACGATATTTCCATGGGGAAAAAGATGAATGTGAAAATGCATCCATCAGCGGTGTATTAGGGTCAATTGATTTTCTATGAATTTTATTAAATTTTGGAGAGAAAAAAAAATTGAATAAATCATTGGATTAATGTCTGGAATTGTTGATCTACTTTTGCTCTGATTTCGTCAATTTTTCATGATTTTCGTCATTTTCTTGAGAATATCTGTTAAAAATTTAATTAAAGTAATATCCTAGAGTGAAAGATGAGGATTTTTAGGGTAGTTTCCAATTAATTGCTGATAATTCGTGGAAAAAGTGCTTTAATTTACCCGAAAAAGTGATTAAACTATTCGAAAGTCATATCTTCAGCCTGTGAATATAATTATTTCTTGTTTTTCGTATTTTTTTTAACATTACTCATCTCCTATGATATTGCTTTGATGATATTTTCATCAGAGCAAATAAATGAATATCTCGAAACGTGAAATTCAGGAGTATTTTTTAAATTTCTCACTTTCGTTTCATTATTTAAAGGGATCTCGCAAACCGTTGGGTTTAGGAGAATTTGTCAAGAGACCTTTTTTGTAGACAATTCAATTCTTCATAAAAAAGATCTCTTCATAAATTCTCCTAAACTCAATGGTTTTCGTGATCCTTTTGAAAATCGCGGAAAATTCCGTTTAAAACTGAAATACGCTTCAATAATAGACAATTTCCACTCGAAATGATTTTTCTCAAATTTTCGAGGTAGTCTCCTGGAGTACGGTTAATAAAACAGGGAAAAATGAGGTTTTTCAGGCTTGTTTCCAATTAATTCCTGATAATTCGGGGAAAAAGTGCTTTAATTTACCCGAAAAAAGTGATTAAACTATTCGAAAGTCATATCTTCAGCCTGTGAATATAATCATTTCTTGTTTTTCGTATTTTTTTTAACATTACTCATCTCCTATGATATTCCTTTGATGATATTTCCATCAAAGCAAATAAATGAATATCGCGAAACGTGAAATTCAGGAGTATTTTTTAAATTTCTCACTTTCGTTTCATTATTTAAAGGGATCTCGCAAACCGTTGGGTTTAGGAGAATTTGTCAAGAGACCTTTTTTGTAGAGAATTCAATTCTTCATAAAAAAGATCTCTTCATAAATTCTCCTAAACCCAATGGTTTTCGTGATCCTTTTGAAAATCGCGGAAAATTCCGTTTAAAACTGAAATACGCTTCAATAATAGACAATTTCCACTCGAAATGATTTTTCTCAAATTTTTGAGGTAGTCTCCTGAAGTACGGTTAATAAAACAGGGAAAAATGAGGATTTTCAGGCTTTTTCCAATTAATTCCTGATAATACGGGGAAGAGGTGCTTTAATTTACCCGAAAAAAGTGATTAAACTATTTCGAAAGCCATATCTTCAGCCTGTGAATATAATTTTTTTTTCTCGAATTTTTTTCACATCAATCTCCTATCACATGCATGAGATAGAGAGAGAAGCAAATAGTTACGACTACCTTCTAATTAAAATTTCTCAATAACTATACGTTGAATTGACTATTTTTTTCTTCTATTATCTAGTTAAAATGCTGTTCTCTTCGCCAATTGTTTTTAAATAATGGGTCAACCCTGTGGTTTTTTAGTAATTTCCTTATTTCCGTCTGATTTAGGGCGTTTCATCTCCACCACTGATATTTTCAGTAACTTTGATAATTCATAGCTCATAAACTGCACGGACAAAAATTATGAAAAAATTCAGAAAAATGTAAAAAAAACATCATCTTTAATATGGCATCAAAAAAAATGAAGGAATCAACTCTGTACTCAAGTTGCCCTGACATCCTATCCTATCTTAATGAGGTATTCATATCCCCCAAAGTTTGTTGGAGATAACCGACGTTTTAATCGGTATTCCACAACTTCCGCGCAAGTCCATAGAATATCGATGCACAAGCTCTCTTTACTGCTCTGTACAATACCAGACCCCCGCAGCATCAAACTGCATTATCATAAAATATGATGAAGTTCGTAAAGAAAAAAAGGAAAAAATCATCTCTCAATACATAAATAAGCAAGAGCCAAGGGCATTTGCATTCGCATTTATTTATGAATACTTGGAAATGTATATATAGTACATTTTATTGTACATCTCATTTATAATACATTTTTAATTATTAAAAAAAAATTATTTGAAAAAAAGTTGCAAAAGCAGAAAAAAATAATAATTTTTCTGAAATAAATCCGCGAAATAATAGAATTGTTCTAGAAAGGAAGAGAATAAAAATTCAAGCTTAATATAATCCTCTCTATTTTCAGATACTAATAATAGTAAAAAAAATAAAAAAAATAAAGAGAAATAAAAAAAAAGGAATAGTAATATTTCACTGAAAGGACACACTCATGTACGACCTCGACCGAGACCGATTATTCTCTGGCAACACGAAAGTATTCACCATTGGGGGCTCAAAAGTACCACCCTCCACCCCTGTACTCGCCCCTATTTTCCCTTCTAGCATGTGTCGTTCGATCGATCGAGCCGTGAGCGGTAAAACGCGTTTTCTCTGTTTTTTTCTCTCTTTTTCTCTTTCTCTCACCCACTAACTCCATCTACATACTTTGTGCAGTGCAAGTGGAAAATTCAGAATTGAGTCAGACGTGCAAAATAATTTTTCACATGCTGTGAGTGGAAAATGGAATGGAAATGGGAGGGGGGGGGGATGAGATGAAATGGGGACAAGAGGTGAGATGGACACACGTGTTGGTTTCGGGATTTTATAGTATGGGAATTACGAGAAATTGAGGGAAATATTGGAGATAGATTTTTTCTGATGATTCCATTGGAAAGCTGAGGAAATTTACCATGGAAATCATATGTCGGAAGTTATTTTTTTGAATTTTTCAAAAATTCCATTTTTTACTCAAGATTTGAATGTGAAAAGCTTCTGTTTTTGAAAAATTTCAGGTTTTTGGGAATATTTCTGGTTCTATTGGTCGTAGCGATCTGGGGTTGATCTTGAATGAAAGGTGAGCTCATTTCTCATCGATTTATGTGGTTTAAAAAAAAATTATCAATTTTTCAAGTACTTATAGGGCAAAAACTGATTTTCAGAAAATGGCCTATAAGTATTTGAAAAATTGATGAAAAAAAATTTGAACCACATAAATCGATGAGAAATGGGCTCATCTTTCATTTGAGATGAACCCCAGGTCGCTACGACCAACAGAACCGGAGATATCGCCGAAAAAGTGAATTTTTTCGATTTTCGAAAGATAAACCCCTTCAAAACTCGTCCAAAAAAGTAAAATTTTCAAAAAATTGAAAAAAAAAAATTTTTTCACATGTTTTTCGCCCAAAATTTTCTCAGCTTTTCGATGGAATCATCACAAAATTTCTATCTCGAACGAATCAAGGAGAATGTCCATTTTACCCCATCTTCCCCTAACAATGTTGAGTTTAACTGAGGAAAAATTTTAAAAAATTTTTTTTGAAAAAAAAGAACATTTTAGAAATTTTTTAAAAGATTTTTGAATAGATTATCTGCTTGATTCTATTTATTTCCTTTGAATAATCAATTCAATACTGACCTTGCAACCCTCGCAGCTGGTGACACCGTAATGAAAACCGCTCGCCTTGTCACCACACACTTTACATGGTACAAAACTCTTCGCTGGAGTAGAACTGTTGGAGTCCGCAGCAGCGTAATGTTGCTCTGTAACATTAATACAAAAAAATTTACAGTTTTTATTTGATGATTATGAAAAAAAAAAAATTGTAATCACATGTTTGGGGAATTTATTTCAGGGTAAAGGACTCGAAAAGAAAAAATCTCAAAAAATTCCTAAAGATATAATGACACGTGGTCCCAGTTGTGGAATTTTTCCAGATTTTTTCTTCAAATCCTTCACAAAAAAAAAAAATCATTTTTATCTCAGAAAAATTTGAAATTAACCAGAAATCTCGAGATTTAGAGATTTCGAAATTTTTTGAAATTTTCCGACAATTTTGATCACTTTAGGATTTTTCTGAATGTTTTCTCGAAATTTCCACGAAATCTATCTCCGACAACTTTTTTTTGCCCACTTGAAACATTAAAAATTGCTTTATTTAAAAAAATTTTAAATTAACCAGAAATTTCGAAAATTGGAGATTTTGAGATTCTTTGAGATTTCTCGAGTTTTTTTGGTAAATTTAATATTTTTCCAAATCTTTCTTCGCCCACTCGAAACATTCAAATCCTTTGTATTTAAAAAAAAAAATTAAAATTAACCAGAAATCTCGAAAATTTTGAGATTTTCCAAGAATTTTCGAGATTTTTGGTAAATTGAATATATTTCCAAATGTTTTTTCTTCGAAATATCTCCAAAATCTCTCCTCCAGCCTACTTTTCTCCCCCCCTCCCCCCCCTCCTTCTAGAAACATTGAAATCCATTTCATCTCAAAAAATTAAAAAAAAAAACAGAAAATCTCGAAAATTTGGAGATTTAGAGATTTTTTCAGATTTTTCGAAAGTTTTGGTAAATTGAATATATTTCCAAATGTTTTCTTGAAATTTCTCTAAAATCTCCCCTCCAGCCACCTCCCCCCCTCCCCTAGAAACATTGAAATTCATTTCATTTCCAAAAATTAAAAAAAAAACAGAAAATCTCGAAATCTTCAAATTTCGCAATTTTTTTTAGAAATTTCGATTTTATGCTAATTGAGAGGTTGAACAGATTTGAACTGATGTTAAGTTGTCTCCATCCATACCCCATGGCATTGACACATTGTGTCAATGACTAACGGTAATAATAAAAGTCTGCAATTTTTTTTGCAATACATGGAATGACGTATATCTCGTCGGTTTTTCCTTTGGAGGGCTTAGCAGGCAGCAGCAGCTTCACGAGGGTCTATCAAACGCATTCATTGCGTCTATAGACAGTAACGGAAAATCTCTCATGACCGTTACTACTGAATACGGTACAAAGACTCACATATCCTCCGGGAAGGGAAGAAAAAAAAAAAATTCAAGCCACTTAAGTTTTCGCGGAAATGGAGAATAATCTCTTTCCCTCACTCACTGATTCTCTCAGACATATTCAATGCCTCAATTGCTCTTTCCCCCCCTTCCTCCCCCTTTTCCCCTCTTCAGTGCAGACATTTTATTCATCTTATTTCCTTTTGTTTACCCTTTTTTTTTTATTGCAAAGAAAAGGATATCTCGGGTATACTTGGGATTGTAGATGATTTATTAGGAATATGTTGTTGGAATTGAGAAGACTGAGGCAGACGAGTCACGGTAAAGCGTTCAATGACCAGGGGAAAAAAGTGAAAAAACACACCGTTAGTCCGGCTGGATTCCTAAACTTTTTTTTAAACACTTATGGGAAGGAAAAATAACGTAATGTGTTTCTCTAGACGTCTCTTCAGTTTCTAGTTTTTCCTTTAATTTTTTTGATTTGATGGTCTACTTGATGGAATTGTTGGAAATTCTTGGGGGAAGACTATCTTTGATGATTTCGTTGAAAAGCTGAGAAAATTTTACGTGGAAAACAAGTAAAAAAACTTTTTTTTTGAAGAATTTTTCGAAAATTTCAATTTTTAGAAAAAATCTAAAAAAAAACAATTTTTTGGGATTTTTTCCGGTTCTACAAGTTGAAGCGTAAAAATTCCGAATCGGGGTAAAAGGTGAGATCATTTGCCATCGATTCATATGGTTTTGAACCAAAAATAACGATTTTTAGAAGTATTTATGAGTTTCAAAAAAAAAATCAGTTTTTATCCTATAAAAACCTTAAAAATCGATTATTTCATCTTCAGAACCCCATAACTCGATTATTTTATCTTCAAAATCCCATAAATCGATTATTTTATCTTCCAAACCCCATAAATCGATTATTTGATCTTCAAAACCCCATAAATCGATTATTCCCTCTTCAAAACCCCATAAATCGATTATTTTATCTTCAAAACCCCATAAATCGATAATTGTATCTTCAAAACCCCATAAATCGATTATTTTATGTTCAAAATCCCATTAATCGCTTATTTTATCTCCAAAACCCCATAAATCGATTATTCCATTTTCAAAACCCCATTAATCGATTATTTCATCTCCAAAACCCCATGAATTAATTATTTTATCTTCAAAACCCCTTAAATCGATGATTTTATCTCCAAAACCCCATAAATCGATTATTCGATCTTCAAAACCCCATATCGATTATTTTATCTCCAAAACCCCATGAATCAATTATTTCATCACCAAAATCCCATGAATCGATTATTTTATCTTTAAAACCCCATGAATCGATTATTCCATCTTCAAAACCCCATTAATCAATTAATTTATCTTCAAAACCCCATAAATCGATTATTTGATCTTCAAAACCCCATAAATCGATGATTTTATCTTCAAAATCCCATAAATCCACGGCAAATAATCTTACCTTCCACCCCCCATCGCAAAAACTCCCAAATTCCCAAAGAAAACTCTTTTTTTCCTTTGAAAAATTCCTAATTTTTATCTAAAAAACTCAAATTTCCCAAAAATCCCAAAGAATCATTTCTTTCAAGTGTTTTTTATCGCAAATTTTCTCAGTTTTTCAATGGGAACCTCAAAAAAATCCTATCTTCAATCGCACCCTCAAAATCCCCCCCCCCCCCCCCTCCCTCTATTTTCCTCAATATTCAAAAATTCAAAAAACAAAAAAAAATCTTATTATTCTCAAATCGAAAAAGAATAAAAGAGAAAGAGTTCTCCACAATTTCACAATTCTCGTACAATTCAAAAATCCTTTATATTCAATTCTGCGCAAGATATAAATAAATTTATATGAAGAGTGACTGAGCAAAAATATATATAAGCAGGAGAGGAGGAGAAGAGGGCAAATGTAATTTATAACCGTATTTATTCGCCTGGTCGCTTTCTCAATGCACTTTCTATAGTCGATCTCCCTCAGTATGAAACTCTCCAATTCTTCTATCCTTCTTTCTTTTTTTTTCCCCATTTTCATACGTTCAAATAGCCTTGCGTAATCATAGAAATCTAATGTATATACGTGTATAAACGTTGAAAGATAAGGCCCTGTGAGTAATAAATCGACGACTGCAAAATGTCGAATCTTTGCTATATATATAATGATAATTGTCTAAAAATTTTACTTGCGCGTTTAACAATGAGTGGGAAACAATGGAAAATGATTATGAGAAACTTCATAATTCATTTGAGTAAAGGATATCCAAGTAGTTTCGATAATCAATTTTTTCTTTTCAATATTTCGTCACTTTTGATAGAGTAGGATGAGGAGATTTTTTTAAAATTCACTTTACACCATGTTACCGGACACAAATTGAGGCAAAGAGTAATTTTTGAAAAAAATTAAATTAACATTAGAACTCCATAAGCGAGATTCAGTTTCAGTTTCACTGCAACAATTCATGATTACAGATCTATTATTTCCTTATATAACTATATATATTCTTGTTCGTCAGAGTGTCTATTAATTTTTCAAATCATAAAAAATGCCTGTTACCGGACAAATAGCGACGATTAATCCAATTAATTACATGAAAACATGAATTGGCGGGAATATTGGTATTTGAAATCCCGAGGATCCTCCAATCACAGTCCTAGATGCTGGAACCGCGTAATTCAAATTCGGAACAATATTGGATGTTTATAATATTATTTAATAACAAATTATTATCGTGGACATTGTTTTAATATCGGTAAAATGTTACGAAATCGGAATAATTAGAATATTTATGATAACTTAGGGAAAAAGAAGAAAAAAGTAGATCATTTGGATCTGCTACTTGGATTTCCTTAATTCGAGTCATCGGATCTATTAATCGATATTAAAAATAATGAAAAAGCGACATTTTACGCTTTTAAATCAGGTAAAAGATGAAAATCTCAAAAATTTCTTGAAAAAAGGGAAAAAATCTTTTGCCCCCCTTTTCAATCATAAATATCACTTTTTGGTTTTTTGTGTCCTAATTTGAACCGATTTTTCGTTTTATTCCTTTCCTTTCTTATTATATACTCAATAAATAGTGCGACATATGATCAAACTACTTTAATCCTCTCACGAGCGCATTTTGTTAGCAGTAATGATGAAAATAAAAATTAAAAAAAAAAAATTAAACGTGAGCAGACATGGTTTGGTAAAATAAGGAGATACACAGTATTGGACAGATGTTGTGCAACGTAAAACACGGAAGTAATACAACCGATTGCCTAGCTTGTCTAGCTGATCGCATAAGCACTTTCCCTCCTCCTTCAGTGCTATTATTTTTTTTAAAACTTTTAAAATCCACCTAATGACACTTTTTTTGTAGAAATAAGGATCGTCGTCTTAGAAAAAAAGTGGCGTAAGTGCTATTATTATATATAGCACTTATGCCACTTTGTTTATAAGGCGGAAGTGCTGTTTATGAGCATAACACTTACGCCACTTTGCTTCTAAGCCAATATATTGACGATATATTGAGGAATTGATCTGTCTTTATTGCTCAAACACGTAATTAATTTACTCGTATTTATGGAGGTGGAGAAACCTAGGTGCACAATGAAACAAAGAGAGTGATAGATGTGGAAAGTTTGATATTGTGATTCTGTTGCTATTGTCGAGAATTCAAGTGCATTGTGGCATCTCAACAGGGTGGAATTGTATTGATGGCTTTCATTGGTTTTCCATGTGACATTTCCTCAATTTATTGATAAAATCATGAAAAAAATCACTATTTTTTTTTTAGAGAGAGAAGGAACTTGGTAATTTTTTTGAAAAAATTAGAGAAAATTCCGCAACATGTCTACATTGTTGAGAAATTTTTTTGAATTTTTTGGTAGAGGTCTTCATTGAAAAAAAAAATAAAACAAAGAGAAACTCTATTAGTTTCATTTTTTTGAGATTGAAGGTCTTTATGAAAAAGTTTGAAAAAAATTGGAAAAATTCTAGAGCATGTCTGCATTGTCAGATAATTTTTCTGAATTTTTTTGTAGAGGTCTTCATTCAAAAAAAAAATAAAAGAAAGAGAAACTCTCTTAGTTTCATTTTTTTGAGATTGAAGGGCTTTATGAAAAAGTTTGAAAAAAATTGGAAAAATTCAACAACATGTCGACATTGTTAGGTAATTTTTTTGATTTTTTTGATAGAAGCCTTCACTCTGAGAAAAAATGAAAAAAAGAGCGGTTTTTTTGTTTTATTTTTTTTTTCATAATGAAGGATTTCATGAAAAAATATTTAAAAAATTGAAAAAAATTCTACAATATGTCAATATTGTTGGGTAATTTTTTACCTCTTCAGGGAAACAACAGGATAGAATTATATTAATGAATCTATTGATTTTCCACCTAAAATCTCCTCAGCTTCTCAATAAAATCATCAAAAAAATCGAAAAATGTTTATTTTCAAGTAGATGACTATGAAAAAATCTGAAAAAATTTGAGAAAATCCACCAAAATGTCTCCATTATTGAAAATTTTTTTCAAATTTTTTCCTAAACTCCATCACTCTAAAAAAAAAAGCCATCCATCAAATTCCCGATGAAATCATATTTTCATCAGCTCAATAGAATAAATGAAGAAACTGCAATTTAACGCGAGTGAAATCATCCAGCTGAAATAATATTCAAACGTTTAAATGTGAGGAGAGAGAAAAGCAGGAGAGTCAGCTTCGTTTCTCATGCTTTTTTCTTTCTTCTTTTTTTTTTTCAATCTTCCTTCACCTTTCTAAGTGGGCGAGTACATAAAGGTTATAACGTGAGTCTTTTCCGGGTATGATGCAGTAGATATACCTACCCTGCATCCAATTCCGAATGAATGGGAAAACATCACCCACAATATTAATCATAATCATAATAATAATCATAAAAAAAATTAAATCTCGCGAAATTCAGCCAAAAAAAATTCGCTGAAGTTGAGAATTATAAAATTAAAATATCTTTATATTTATTTATGTATTAAATTGGGGAAGCGGAATGAAGCGCATAAAGATCCCACGTTTGATTATATACCTGGATGGCTGCGAATGAGCTCTTGGCTCGTAGTTTACTTAGTGCAACGACCCTGTATGTACTCTCTATGCG
Organism: Aleiodes leptofemur; assembly: GCA_963942555.1. Classification (NCBI taxonomy): domain Eukaryota; kingdom Metazoa; phylum Arthropoda; class Insecta; order Hymenoptera; family Braconidae; genus Aleiodes; species Aleiodes leptofemur. Next base: position 15,342,590 of record OZ012614.1, on the reverse strand, counting down.
CTAGAGGCAATTATTCTCGTTAACGAAACACCGGAAAAACCAAGAATAAATTTAGAGAATTTCAGGCGATTAATTATACCAATGTCATCGAGTGTTGAATCGATGAAAATTCCCCGAAAATGAGAATCACGCCAATTATACACATAATTAAGGTAGTATGCCAGAGAATTTGAGTACATTTAAACCCTCATTCTTTTGATGCTGTATCAAAGATGATGTTTTTTTACGTTTTTCTGGATTTTTTCATAATTTTTGACCGTGCAGTTTGTGAAATATGAATTATCAAAGTTACTGAAAATAGCAGTGGTGGGGATGAAACGCCCTAAATCAGACAGAAATAACGAAATTACTATAAAACCACAGGGTTGATCCTTTATTTAAAAACAATTGGCGAAGAGAACAGCATTTTAACTAAATAATAGAAGAAAAAAATATTCAATTCACCGTATAGTTATTGAGAAATTTTAATTAGAAGGTAGTCGTAACTATTTGCCTCTCTCTCTGTCTCATGCATGTGATAGGAGATTAGTAATGTTAAAAAAAATACGAGAAACAAAAAAAATTATATTCACAAGCTGAAGATATGGCTTTCGAATAGTTTAATCACTTTTTTCGGGTAAATTAAAGCACCTTTTCCCCGAATTATCAGGAATTAATTGGAAACAAGCCTGAAAATCCTCATTTTTCCCTGTTTTATTAACCGTACTTCAGGAGATTACTTCAAAAATTTGAGAAAAATCATTTCGAAAGGAAATTGTCTATTATTGAAGCGTATTTCAGTTTTAAACGGAATTTTCCGCGATTTTCAAAAGGATCACGAAAACCGTTGGGTTTAGGAGAATTTATGAAGAGATCTTTTTTATGAAGAATTAAATTCTCTACAAAAAAGGTCTCTTGACAAATTCTCCTAAACCCAACGGTTTGTGAGATCCCTTTAATAATGAAACGAAAGTGAGAAATTTAAAAAATACTCCTGCATTTCACGTTTCGCGATATTCATTTATTTGCTTTGTTGGAAATATCATCAAAGCAATATCAGAGGAGATTAGTAATGTTAAAAAAAATACGAGAAACAAAAAAAAATTATATTCACAGGCTGAAGATATGGCTTTCGAATAGTTTAATCAATTTTTTCGGGTAAATTGAAGCACATTTTCCCCGAATTATCAGTAATTAATTGGAAACAAGCCTGAGAATCCTCATTTTTCCCTGTTTTATTAACCGTACTTCAGGAGACTCCTCAAAAATTTGAGAAAAATCATTTCAAGTGGAAATTGTCTATTATTGAAGCGTATTTCAGTTTTAAACGGAATTTTCCGCGATTTTCAAAAGGATCACGAAAACCATTGGGTTTAGGAGAATTTATGAAGGGATCTTTTTTATGAAGAATTGAATTCTCTGCAAGAAAGGTCTCTTGACAAATTCTCCTAAGCCCAACGGTTTGCGAGATCCCTTTAAATAATGAAACGAAAGTGAGAAATTTAAAAAATACTCCTGAATTTCACGTTTCACGATATTGATTTATTTGCTTTGATGAAAATATCATCAAAGCAATATCATAGGAGATTAGTAATGTTAAAAAAAATACGAAAAACAAAAAAAAATTATATTCACAGGCTGAAGATATGGCTTTCGAATAGTTTGATCACTTTTTTCGGGTAAATTAAAGCACATTTTCCCCGAATTATCAGGAATTAATTGGAAAAAACCTACAAATCCTCATTTTTTCCTGTTTTATCGACAGTACTCTAGGATACTACCTTAAAAAACCCAAAAAAAAACGAAAGTCCCCCTCCATTTCCTCAAAAATTCCCTCATCTCATCATTCCCCTTCCTATAATTTATACTCGCCAATGATGATGACATTGAAATGAACTGTTTTGGATTATGGAAACGAACGTAATATTTAGAATGAACAGACACGGGTGTGTGAATAACGGGAAATTGAAGGTGAATGCTCGAGCGAATTACTCAGCAAGCCTTCCACTATACACGCCGTATAATAAATAGAAAATAAAAGAAAAAATAAATAAATAAAAAATGAAAAGAAGAAAAAAAATAAGTTGATTACTCCATTAGCATTGGATTACGTAATTATTTATTTAAAAAAAAAAATCTCAGTTCCACTCTTTTCCATGGGAAACTGTATTTTTTTGCATTTTTTAAATCTATTTAAATATTCCTAATTAAAAAAAAAAATTAAATAAAAAAATTAAAGCAGTCGCCTCTCTCTCTCTCTCTCTTTCTTTTTCTTTCTTGCTCTCGCTCTCTTTGTCGGCAAAAACACTGGCACATCACGATGAATAGTCGTTACTCCATCGACTCCAGGGGAAAGCCAATCGCGTACTCTACTCGTGAGAAAGACGGTATCCAATTCCAATAGGTACTTGTTAAACTTTACTTCCTCATCGATACATTTTACGTTGTACGAGGACATAATTGATCGAGTGATTTATGCATTTCATCGAGTGTATTAGTGTCAATCTTTAACTGCAAAAACAAATATTTGAAATTAAGATACTTTCATCTCTGAATGAATCTTTAGAGGATTTAAAAGAATTAATTTAAAAAAATGAAAAAAAAAAAAAAAAAAATACTTTCGCAGACACACATACACATTTCAAAAATCAGTTTTATTGGAGTATTTGAGATTTTTCAGAATCTTCGAAATTTTTATGATATTTTCATAAAACTTTTATGAAAAAAAATTTTATGAAATTTTTTTTGAAATTTTTTACGATAATTTCTCAAATTAAACTCCGGCAACGTTCCTTTAAAACACTTTGGAGACACTTTTGCTAATGAATGGCAATTTTAAGACATTTTTTTGATTTTAAGGATGATTTGGAGGTACAATCGAAAAAAAAGTTAAATTTTTGTATAAAATCGTTAATAACAATTTATACAAGATAAAGTTCTCAAATTTGATTTAGTGAATCTGTGGAGAATTTAATGAGGAATAAAATAAGCTCACGAAACAAAAAATTAATTGAAAATTGAAAAATTTTCATTATTTTTTACATTTTTTCAAATTTTTCAAGATTTAAAAAAATGTGAAAATCAATGAAATTTCTTCAATTTTCAATTAATTCTATGTTTTGAGGGCTTATTTTATTCCTCATTACATTCTCCACCGATTCACTGAATCAGATTTGAGAATTTCATCTTGTATAAATTGTTATTAAAGATTTTATACCAAAATTTCACTTTTTTCTCGATTGTACCTCCCAATAATCCTTAAGTTAAGGGATAAAAGAAAGGTTTGTGTGTATCGCATTTTTAAACTAATTGTTTGACGATATTAATCAATTTTTATCGATTTTTGTCTTTAAAAACTGTCGATGACTACCAAAAAATATGTGGAAAGTCAATTCTTCTGTTATTTTATCAAAAAAAGTTATAATTATTGTTAAAAAATGAATTTGAAAAATTTGAAATTCAATGGATCTTCCGTTAACCCTTAAGATACTTTTTTCCTACAATGTTCTCTTTTTCCTGACCTGTCCCAACATCGTCTCCTCTTCATAGTAGTGTAATGAAACCCAAAGAATCAGAGGAAAATGGAAAAAAAAAATAGACGTTAACCCAGTGAGGGGTCCCTCGCCCCATAGCCAAGAATAAACTCATGTTCCGCATTGCAATATTAGACGATTCTAATTTTACTCGCCTCCAGCCTCGTATTTCCTCCTTCTCATTCTAGTCCTCCTCTTCCTAACAGGAAAGTGCTTCAGGCACTTCACTTTATCCCTTTCTCACTCGTTCATGTATTAATTTTTCATGGGTAAAAAAAATGTGCGTGAAAGAAAAAAAAATCAATTTCCACCCACACACTAATATTCACCTCTGGATAATTGAATTTGAACTTCCTCATTTGTTATCAGGGGAGGATCTTGTTGTAATTAGATTTTGTTACAATTAGCTTCAACCCTGGGATTAATTAAAAAGTGTTCAATCTGTTAAAGAATCTAGATTAATTTTTTTTTTTACAAATTTAGTTATGAAGGAAATCCAAGTAGCAGATCCAAATAATCTACTTTTTTCTTCTTTTTTTTCCTAAGTTATCATAAATATTCTAATTATTCCGATTTCGTAACATTTTACCGATATTAAAACAATGTCCACGATAGTAAATTGTTATTAAATAATATTATAAACATCCAATATTGTTCCGAATTTGAATCACGCGGTTCCAGCATCTAGGACTGTGATTGGAGGATCCTCGGGATTTCAAATACCAATATTCCCGCCAATTCATGTTTTCATGCAATTAATTGGATTAATCGTCGCTATTTGTCCGGTAACAGGCATTTTTTATGATTTGAAAAATTAATAGACACTCTGACGAACAAGAATATATATAGTTATATAAGGAAATAATAGATCTGTAATCATGAATTGTTGCAGTGAAACTGAAACTCAATCTCGCTTATGGAGTTCTAATGTTAATTTAATTTTTTTCAAAAATTACTTTTTGCCTCAATTTGTGTCCGGTAACATGGTGTAAAGTGAATTTTGAAAAAATCTCCTCATCCTACTCTATCGAAAGTGACCAAAAATTGAAAAGGAAAAATAGATCATCGAAACTACTTGGATATCCTCAAAATGCATGGAAATAGGGAAATTTCTCGGATAAAAAAGGGACAGTTTTGGACGAGTGGGAAGTAAGCTCCCTTCGAGTTGGAGTGAATTGAACCAGCTGTTGGTTAAAGGCAAGGTCGAATTGGTTCCCCTTCTTCGCTTTCAGCGTCTCCCCTCTGCTTCTTACAAATGGGATTCGAGTATTGGGAAATGTACGCAGGTGTAGGGAGTTGGGAAAGCATTGGGAAGACACGCGACCAAGTAGCAATCGACCCTCGGTGGTCAGACCCATCAGCATCTTTAGAAATGTCTGAATCTGCTGCATGGTCGGAGATAGATAATAGACTCCTGGACAATTGGAGGTTTTTCTTGCAATTTCGTCTCAATTAAATTGATATTATTAGGGAAACTTGGAGTAAAAATGGACACACGTGTTAGTTTTGGTGTTTTATACTATGAAAATTACGAGAAATCGATGGAAATATTGGAGATAGGTTTTTTCTGATGATTCCATTGGAAAGCTGAGGAAATTTGCCATGGAAATCATATGTCGGAAGTTATTTTTTTGAATTTTTCAAAAATTCCATTTTTTGCACAAGATTTGAAGAAAACCTTCTGTTTTTGAAAAATTTCAGGTTTTCGGGAATATCTCTGGTTCTATTGGTCGTAGCGATCTGGGGTTGATCTTGAATGGAAGGTGAGCTCATTTCCCATCGATTTATGTGGTTTAAAAAAAATTATCAATTTTTCAAGTACTTAAAGGGCAAAAACTGATTTTCAGAAAATGGCCTATAAGTATTTGAAAAATTGATTTAAAAAAATTTGAACCACATAAATCAATGAGAAATGAGCTCATCTTTCATTTGAGATGAACCCCAGGTCGCTACGACCAACAGAACCGAAGATATCATCGAAAAAGTGAATTTTTTCGATTTTCGAAAGGAAAACCCCTACAAAATTCGCCTAAAAAAGTAGAAATTTTCAAAAAAATTTCAAAAAATTGCCTTTTCCACTTAAAATTTTCTCAGCTTTCCAATGAAATCATCACGAAATCGCTATCTCGAACCACTCAATTAGAATACCCATTTTACCCCACCTTCCCCTAATTATTGTGTAACCTGTTGGAGCATCGATCATTACAGTAGTTTTCTATAACTAAATTTTATTTTATTATTCGAGGATTATGCAATAGGAGAGCTTCGTATTAGTCACGAGATTACACAGGTATAGATAGTTTTTCTATGAATGTGTGTATGCATATATGTTTGTACGTATATTCGTATAACTCCTGACGAATCGTTTGTGTAGGTAGCATTGGTAGCATCGCTTCACCGATAATATATCCTATTCCCCCATGTTGCTTTGCGACTAGTCGAGTTCATTGCACCTCAGAGGTACGTGTATACATATAATAACTTGGGAAACAAAAAAAAAAAAGGAAAAAAAAAAATTACTAAATAGAATGAAGAAACATTAACTATTCATGTTTGATGGGAATTAAAAGTATTTTAGTGAAAATTAAATTGCAAAAAAAATTTATAAAATAGCTTTAAACTCTTGGATTTTGTTGAATTTCTTTTTCTTCCAAAAAAAAAAAAAAAAAATTCAAGCCTTGACCGAAAGTGAATTTATATTCAGAGATTTTTATCGAATAATTTTAATACATCTTTGAGAAACTGAATTCAGCAAAAAATTTCCAGCGGTTGGAGCATTAAAAAAAATTCGAAATCCTGATTTCTTTTATGTTTTTCAGAAATTTATCTTCGATAATAAAGTACGAAATTAGTTATGAAGGTAGTATACTAGAGGACTGTCGATAAAACAGGAGAAAATGAGGATTTTTTAGGTTTGTTTCCAATTAATTCCTGTTAATTCGGGGAAAATGTACTTTAATTTACCCGAAAAAAGTGATTAAACTATTCGAAAATCATATCTTCAGCCTGTGAATATAATTTTTTTTTCTTTCTCGTATTTCTTTTAACATAACTAATCTCCTATGATATTGCTTTGATGATATTTTCATCAAAGCAAATAAATGAATATCGCGAAACATGAAATTCCGGAGTATTTTTTAAATTTCTCACTTTCGTTTCATTATTTAAAGGGATCTCGCAAACCGTTGGGTTTAGGAGAATTTGTCAGGAGACCTTTTTTGTAGAGAATTCAATTCTTCATAAAAAAGGTCTCTTCATAAATTCTCCTAAACCTAATGGTTTTTGTGATCCTTTTGAAAATCGCGGAAAATTCCATTTAAAATTGAAATACGCTTCAATAATAGACAATTTCCACTCGAAATGATTTTTCTCTAATTTTTGGGGTAGTCTCCTGATGTACGGTTAATAAAACAGGGAAAAATGAGGATTTTCAGGCTTGTTTCCAATTAATTCCTGTTAATTCGGGGAAAAAGTGCTTTAATTTACCCGAAAAAAGTGATTAAACTATTCGAAAGTCATATCTTCAGCCTGTGAATATAGTTTTTTTTTGTTTCTCGTATTTCTTTCAACATTACTCATCTCCTATGATATTGCTTTGATGATATTTTCATCGAAGCAAATAAATAAATATCGCGAAATGTGAAATTCCGGAGTATTTTTTAAATTTCTCACTTTTGTTTCATTATTTAAAGGGATCTCGCAAACCGTTGGGCTTAGGAGAATTTGTCAAGAAACCTTTTTTGTAGAGAATTCAATTCTTCATAAAAAAGATCTCTTCATAAATTCTCCTCAACCCCATGGTTTTCGTGATCCTTTTGAAAATCGCGGGAGATTCCGTTTAAAACTGAAATACGCTTCAATAATAGACAATTTCCACTCGAAATGATTTTTCTCAAATTTTTGAGGTAGTCTCCTGGAGTACGGTTAATAAAACAGGGAAAAATGAGGATTTTCAGGCTTGTTTCCAATTAATTCCTGATTATTCGGGGGAAAAAGTGCTTTAATTTACCCGAAAAAAGTGATTAAACTATTCGAAAGTCATATCTTCAGCCTGTGAATATAATTTTTTTTTGTTTCTCGTATTTTTTTTAACATTACTAATCTCCTATCACATGCATGAGATAGAGAGAGAGGCAAATAGTTACGACTACCTTGTAATTAAAATTTCTCAATAACTATACGGTGAATTGAATATTTTTTTCTTCTATTATTTAGTTAAAATGCTGTTCTCTTCGCCAATTGTTTTTAAATAATGGATCAACCCTGTGGTTTTTTAGTAATTTCGTTATTTCCGTCTGATTTAGGGCGTTTCATCTCCACCACCGCTATTTTCAGTAACTTCGATAATTCATATCTCGTAAACTGCACAGTCAAAAATTATGAAAAAATTCAGAAAACTGTAAAAAACATCATCTTTGATACACCATCAAAAAAAAACTAAACTAAAACCCAGTATCTGCAAGAAAGAAAAAAAAACACAAATAAATCATAGAAAAATAAAAAATAATAAAACGAACCTTGCTTAATGACGATGGCAGAGGGTACTTGAACAATCGGCAAATTAGCAATTGGTGGATTAACATTTATTGATGTTGCTGGTGTACCAGGTGGTGGTGATGCACTAGCACTACCAACTGAACCAGGATCACTAAAACCATGTGTACTATTATCTTCTGGTGCATCGAAAAAACTAAGATTGAATTCACTTCCAGCATCAAATGATACATCCGGTGTTAGAGTGTCTGGTGCTGGTGCTGTACCAAGTCCAGCCGTCAACGACTGATCAATTTTAAAAACATCCATTTTACAAAATGATAAAATTATTATCAACCTCCCTTTTTTAATCGCTCTTTCGCGCTTTTTTTTCTCTCTTTTTATCTTTGTTAATCCATTGTATACACACACACACTCAATCACTATTGCTCTAGAGCTCAATCACAAGCTCTATCATCGTCCAACTGTGCTCCGGATGGATTTAAATCACAGATACTAAATCCTCCGAATTTTTTCCTTCTAATTATCAAAAAATTGCTCTTTTGTGTGCCCTTTGAGGCCCTCAACCCATTCTTCCTGGGTAGAATTTAAAATATTTTCCCGCTTTTTTTCTCTCTCTCTCTCTCGTCACGTTCGCCAGTTTTTCACTCGACGTGATGGAATTCCCGCCCCACGTTCCATTGCTGGAATTCAAAAAAAAAACAGAAAAGAAAAAGGTTTAAATAAAATTTGAAAAAGAAGAAAAATGGATAAAAACACTAATTATTTGAATTTTTTCGTGATTTTTTGGGTTTTTTCTTCTTTGCTCATTGGGTGATTCATCAATTTTCAGATTTATTCCTCGTTGCTGATGAACACAGCCTCTCTTCAAGAGACAGTAAATTTGTGTGAGATGATATAAAAAAGAAAAAGAGGGGGGGGGGCTCGATAATAGAGAAAGACTACAAGAGATGAAAAAAAAGTGAATGTCATTGCCGTAATCTTCGGGCATTGACTTCATCTGAAGAAGAATCTCATCTTCCCCTCTTCTTCACAGCCGCAAAGTAGACACACAGCCTCTCTTTCTCTTCCTCTCTTTCTCTTAATCTCTTCAATTTCCGCAGAAATTATTGTGTATCCTCAATATTTCATCCGCAGGTCCATTTTTTGCTCAAGATTTGAAGGTAAAAACCATCTGATTTTGAAAAATTTTCAGGTTTTCGGAGATATCTCTGGTTTTATTAGTCGCAGCGATTCTGAGGTTGATCTTGAATGAAAGGTGATCTCATTTCCCATCGATATATGTGGTTTAAAAAAAATTATCAATTTTTCAAGTACTTATGGGGCAAAAACTGATTTTTAGAAAATGGCCTATAAGAATTTGAAAAATTGATTTAAAAAAATTTGAATAGCATAAATCGATGAGAAATGAGCTCATCTTTCATTTGAGATGAATCTCAGGTCACTACGATCAACAGAACCGGAGATATCGCCGAAAAAGTGAATTTTTTTCGATTTTCAAAAGGTCAATCCCTTCAAAAATTGGCCAAAAAAGTAAAATTTCCAGAAAATTGAGGAAAAAATTAATTTTTCCACATTTTACATAGGTACTACAGAAGATATTATTGGATATCCTCAATATTTCATCTAAAGGTCCACAGATCCATCCACCCAGTTCATCCGCAGATTGATTGCGGATTACTGCATTTTCAGGAATTCGATAATTTTCAAAAAGCGGAAGTGAATCGTTAATGTATCTCTGCATCTGGACCTATCTTTGCATCTTCATCTGCATGTTTGCCTTTTCATCTTCATCTGCATTTTCATTTGCATCAAAAAATCATTCGTTCATCCGCAGATTAATGACGAATTACTGTATTTTCTTAAATTCGACAATTTTCAAAAAGCGGAAGTGGATCTTCAATACATCTCTGCATCTGGACCTATCTTTGCATCTTCATCTGAATCTGCATCAAAACATCATTCATGATTCTGTTTCTTCTCCTATTGACTCAAGATTTGAACCGCTAAAATGAGCGACTGATTTTTTTGACTTTTTGCGTTTTATTCAAATTTTTTAGAAAAAAAAAAAAAAAAAATGAATCTCACGAGATTGTGTGGTTACATCCAAATGGCGGTTTTGCGGCCAAGCAGACGGTCATTTGTCTCGTGCAACGCCTGGGTTCCGCGTTCCATCTACACGCAGCAAAGCCCCTCGTACATTCACCTTGTCGTTCAAATGATTTCCCTCCACTGTCCCTCTTTCACCTTCTCCTTGTCTCTTTTTTCCTCTTTTTTTTTCTTCTTCTTTTTCTCTTTCTCTCACGCACCAAAATGCTTATTCTCGTGTCTTGTGTCTTTCTTATCTTGAATTATCCCCTGTTACTCTCGAAAAAAGACAATTGTCTCTCGAAAAAATTCAAAAAATAGCGATAAAAATCCCATAATTTCAGACGCAAATTACCTTTAAATGGAGAGAGTAATCCAAATTCGTTAAAAAAAACTTTCACTCCAAAAAATTAAATTATTATCATTTATTTTAATTTTTTTCAAATTTTTTTAAATTATTATTATTTTTTTTTAAATTTAAAAACTTAAAAATAATTCACTGATTCAATAAAAAATTTGCGAATGCATATTCATTGAGCACGTGGATTTTTTCCTTCAAATTGCAGATAAAACAGCAAATAAACAAAATTGCAACAATAGTTTTTTCTTAAAAACTGAAAATCGCAAGAATTTTCCATATTAAATAAACAATTCCGTTAATTCTACAATTAAAAAACAATTCACTAATTTAAAAAAAAACATTGCAATTCAAGAAATTAAAATTTATCATCAATTGATATAAAAAAATCATGTAAACTTAATTAAATAATTTAAATCACCTAAATTATAACAATAAAAATATAAAACCATTAATAAAAATAAATTTCAATTTTTTCCACATTCAAATGTAAAAATTTGTATCTCATTGTGTTTATATATATATTATAAACTCGTGTGTTTTAATCCGTTAAAAAAAGATGCATATATATATATATGATAAATTGCACACGCGCACACGAGCCAGCCGCGGGACGGTTGCGCGAGAGTACTCGCGACGCGTTTACCTGTGAGGTAAGTAAAACCGGCGATCTGGCCTGTGTTACGGCATTGCAACTCTCCTGGTGCGAGAATGTTTTCCCCCTGTTGTGTTAAAAATATACACACACACAAATACATACAGAAATACAACATATACACAATTTATAATGAGTATCTTTGAATTGTATTGGTTGTGGTAGGAGAAAGAAGAAGGGAGAAGAGATCTTTTCGGGATCCCCTCATCCCCCCTCCTCTTCCCCCTCTCCCACCCTTTCCCCTCCCCCTCCGACTCCCCCCCTCCTCGCCCTCCTCATTTCGAGAAGGATAGGAGGAAGAAAACGAATGTGGAAAATAAGGATGATAGAAAGAGAATTAGGAAGAAGAGAAAGAGGGGGGAGGGGGAGGGGGGGGGGGAGAGAAAGAGTGTTAGAGGTAAAAGAAAGAGAGGAAGAGGGAGAAAGAAAAAGAGGGAAAGAGAGAGAAGAGAAGAGAAAAAGAGGGAGAGAGGGGAAAGAGAAAAAAAGAGAGGGGGGGGGGGGGTGTTAGAGGGAAGAGAAAAAAGGGGGGGAGGGGAAAGGTGGGAATAGAGGGAATTAAATGAACGGGCTTTAGGAGGTTGAAGTGGGACACAAAGAGGTATTTCCCCTCTTTCTCTCTTTTTCTCTGTCCAGAAGAAGGGAAGGTAGATGAGTACTGTGGATACTGTGTTGGGCTTGTTTTTTCATGGAGTGGGGGAAACTAGTGGACCAACCTGGGTTCACCAAGCCAACACGATAGTTCATTGACCGAGAAGTACCGAGCATTGCCGAACAGAGAAACACACACATACATAGAGAAAACTGCTTTATTCTCGGTGTTGTATGCTTCGGGATTTTGCTGAAAATGAATTTCGTAGGGATAATACCGAATTTAGCGAAAAATCAATGGATCTTAATGAGATCATAATTATGCTCCTCTTTTTTTCAGAGATTTACATGTTTACACATGTGTGAGTTTTGTGTTGTTTTTTTTTTTGGTCCATCGTGTGGAGATGAATGCACGCAGATTCATCTAGGCGGAAATATTGGCAAATGGTCCAGTTTCCAAAGGAATTTGTCATTTTTTCCTTTTTTTTTTGCTCATGAGATGAGAAAAAAAGAGCAGAGGCTCCAGATGATGAGATTAAACCTGGCTTTTTTTTTAGGATCTTAATATGCAATTGTTGTGTGTGTGTGTATGTGTGTTGGTATGACACACAGTGTGTTTGATGCTAGTTTAGCTCTCCAAGAAGTAGAGAGATGAGCGCATTCGACTTCTGGCAGAGTAATGAACCTGGTGAAAACCGGTTACATACACTATATCCTATATATCTTCCCCCTCCCTCTTCTACACATCTCTTCTCCATCTCCCACGTCTCTGCATTATTATAACTTTCCCATATCAATGTATAGATATATACCTTCCAAGCATCAATGGACAACACAAACACACAGACACACACACACACACACAAACAAACACAATTGCATTAATAATTGCAGAAAAAAATTAAACATCCCAAGTTTTTTTAAATTTGAAATTACGCGCATTTCCCGCCAATTTTAAAATTGTTATTTATTTTAAATTCGGGAAAAATAGTGCTTCTATAAAAATAAATTATTTTTTAAGGCATTATATTGTTTTAGAATCAAAGAGACGTAAGTCCTGTGTATAAGCATAGGACTTGCGCCCCTTTAATTCTAAGGTGATGATATAAAAAATTTTTAATTTAATTAAATGAATTTTTTTCTAATTTTTTAATTTAATTAAATTAATTTTTTTTAATTTTTCAATTTAATTAAAATAATTTTTAAAAATTTTTTTTACAATGTGTTTTGTAGTTATTTTCTAATAAATAAAATAAATAGAGCAATTACTGTAATTATGCCTAAATCTATGAATTTTTGAATGAAATAATGAACAAAGTCGAATGAGAAGAAAAAAACTTAGAGAATAGTGGATCTATTGCTGCTGCATTGTCTTTGAAAAATTAAATCTAATCATTGAAAAATGCAATTGAATCATAAATGGGAAAGTACGCTAAATCGAAAGGCTTTCGCAGACTTTCTAAAGTATCCAGTACACAAAACGTGTTTTAGACAAAAAAAAAAAAAAATAACAGAAAAAAGACAAAAAAAAAATATTTAGAGACTGAATTTGATAAAAATCCTAACGATCCCATTACCTTTTCCCACAAAGATATATCTTTGGGTCAGAAACAAAGGGGCGTAAGTCCCATGCTTAAACATAACACTTACGCCCCTTTGTTTCGAAGATGATGATAAATATCTTCATAATCTCGCGACTGGCTCACACGGATTTTGTGTGTCTGTTTGTGTGTCTGTCTTGTCTTGTCTGGTCTGCGCGGAATTTATCACTTGAGAAGTAGAATATATGTGTGTGTGTGTGTGTGTGTTTTCCTTTCATTGGAAAATACAAGTGGAGTATCAATTTGTCGAGGGTGTGGAAATACGACTGGGGGGAAACTCTTGTGCTATATTGCATTTTATGCTGAGAAGACGGTTAATGACAGACACAGACATACATACACCAGATATTTTCTTCTCCTCCCCCCCCCCCCTCCTTTTCTTATTTCTCCTCATTTCTCTCGAAAAAATTTGACAAAATGAGGAATTTCGAAAAAAAATCGAAAAAGATGAGGGAATTAGAAATAAATTAGAAAATTCGAAAAAAAGAGAAAATTCGAAAGGAAAAAAACAAAACAAATAAGTAAATTCGAAAAAAAATGAGGAAATTCGAAAAAAATAATAAAATTCGATAAAATGAGGAAATTCAAAGAAATGAGGGAATTTGAGAAAAATGAGGAAATTCGAAAAAAATAAGAAAATTCGAAAAAAAATTGAAAATTTGGAAAATAAGGAAATTCGGAAGGAAAAAAACGAAAAAATGAGGAAATTCGAAAGAATGCGGAAATTCGAAAAAATGAGGAAATTCGAAAAAATAAGAAAATTCGATAAAATGAGGAAATTCGAAAAAAATGAGAAAATTTGAAAGAAAAAAAAACGAAAAAAATGAGGAAATTCGAAGAAATGAGGGAATTTGAAAAAAATGAGGAAATTCTAAAAAAAAAAGAAAATTCGAAAAAATTAGGAAATTCGAAAAAAATCCGAAAATTCGATAAAATGAGGAAATTTGAAAAAATGAGGACATTCGAAAAAAAAAGAAAATTCGGAAAAAATGAGAAAATTCAAAAAAAAATGAGGAAATTCGAAAAAATGAGGAAATTCGAAAAAAATGAGGAAATTCGAAAAAATGAGAAAATTCGAAAAAATGAAGAAATGCTAAAAAATGAAGAAATTCTAAAAAAAAAATGAGGAGATTCGAAAAAATAAGAAAATTCGAAAAAACGAGGAAATTCGAAAAAAATGAGGAAATTCAATTATCCGGACACTTCCTGTACTCGAGAGATTTCTTTAGCAGAATAAAAAGGGAATGAGCGAATGAGAGAAGAAAAATAATTCAATAGCTAGAGACGAATAAGGATAAAGATGCCGGAGGCTGCGTGTGTATCTGTGTGTGTCTATGTCTATGTCTTTGAATGTGTTCTCTCTAGGATAAGAAGAAAATATAATAGGGTGGGGCGCGCTTTTGCTGCCGCGCGCTTTTCAATCGATCCAACTCCTAGGTGACTACCAGCTGGGTGGCTCATCGTACTCAACAGTTGTACAGAGGTTCTCAGTTTCTCAAATGCAAAAGAAAAGTTTTTTTTTTCAATAGTTTATCACATGCTTCCTCCAAATTTTCGTTATTTTAAATGATACTAAAAATAACAATCTCAGAATTTTTTTTTATAAATAAATTTATTAAAAAAAAAAAAAAAAATATGCGCTTGTAGATAATTTGAAAAACTATAAGTTTAAATTTTTTGAATATTTAATATTTTAGTTCATAGGAATATTGAAAAAGTCATTAACATCAAATTATTTTCAAATTCCATCAAATTATTTCGATATCCCTATGAATTAAATTATTAAATCGAAATAAATGAAAATTAATTCTATAATGGTTTTTTTAATATTTTTTTTTTTTGTTATTATTTTATTTTTGTTTAAAAAAATCCAAGAAAATTGTAAGGTATCTGCTATTCTCAGTATCTTTTTGCTTTTTTATTCTATTTAATTGAACGATTCTTGTGGAAAATAATGTTTTTTTCATTCAAAAGTTAATTCCATTCTTACATTCTTACAGGAAAATTCAACGAATTTTCATTTTAATTTTAATTAGTGATTCATGTGTTAATTTTAATTATGAAAACTTACCGTTGTTGCGAAGAATTGACCCAGGGCTGTTTGCTTCCAAGGGACTGCTCGGCTCCTCTGTACTTGGCTCTCTTTTGACACTGAAAATATAATAGAAATAACATTGAAAAACAATATTTAATAATAATAGAAAGATAAGAGAAAAGATTTTTTATTTGAAGGAGCTTTTTCTTTCGATTTTCTCTCCTTCAAACAAAATTTAGAAAATTTTATAATAAAATTAGTAGATTTCGAGCAATTTTTTCGATTTTTTTTTATAAATTTACTAAAACAAAAAACTTAAAAAATTCGCACTTGTAGATTTTCAAATTTTTTTTATATATATGTATATTTTTCATTTTATCCAATAATTCATCTAAAAAGAAAAAAAAATATCTTGAAATTAAATTATTATTATTATAATATTATATTATTATTATAATTATAAATTCGTTTTTACTTGAAAAAAAGGCCTTTATGGTCACTCCAATAAAAGCTTCCCTTTTCTGATTATAAGGGGGGGGGGGAGATAATCTTCTTTCAGAAAAGAAATAAGAATAAATTGATCATCAATCATCAATGAATAGTCTTCAAGAACAAATGATATTGCAACGAGTATTGATTTTTCCCCCATTTCTTTTCTTTTCACTGAATGGAAAATAATCCACTGTGATTGCTCATATTTGAAAGGTTTTTTTTTTTCCTATTTTTTCCCTTTTTCATACGTTAAACGTATCGAGTCACAGATTTCGTGACGACTATGAATAGATATCCTATTTTTGTCAGTATAACATCGAATTTAAACTTCAACTACCCCTTCAATTTTATTTTCCCATTATTCTTACTTTTTCCAGTCACATCCAGTCAACATTGAACAATCAACAATAAAAAATACGTACATGAAGAATTATTTCGAGGATTAAGAGAGGATGACGAGCGGATTAACTTATAGTATTTTTTTTTAAATAATAATTTTCCCTATTCCAAATATTTTCGTTAAAATTTTCAACCCTCACTAATCTCAAAAAATCCGAAAATTATCATTTAAATATATTATTGCCTTAGAAACAAAGGGGCGTAAGTGCTATATATAAGGATAACACTTACGCCCTTTTGTTTCTAAGGCACAATATATAAAAGCTTAAGAACAAACGCTATATAACATGTATTTAGTCTTAAAATTTATAAATATATGTAAATTTGATTGAATTTATGTTAATAGAAGTCTTCAAATCGAAATCGAAACGTGCAGATTAATGGAAAAGTGAAAAATTACATGAAAAGTACGAAAAGTTAGAAAATACTGCAAATGCCTTTTTTTTTCAAGTTGAAAAACTTTCAGTTTTTTTTTTACTTTATATATAAGGAATATTGAAGAAAAATTGATATCTTAAAATAATATAAAGGAAAGTAACGATTGATAGATGAAAATAGAATTGAAGATGCGAAGGTGACAGTTAAAATTCTCTTATACTGCTATTCTCCTTTTGGCTTGCGCATCGATTACCTCTAATTATTCAGTCATCAAAAAAATTAATGACTTGAATGGAGAAAAAAGTCGATTCTTCCCTTTAAAAATATAAAATAAAATAAAAGGGATTAAATAAAATTAAGAAAAAAGTGCAGTTAAAGTTTCGAAGGGGTTCTTAGAGAATTAAAGAGTGAAATCATTAATATGATTCAATATAATGAAAAAATTAGCAGAAATCTGACAACTTTGTGCATTTTTTCAAAAAAAAAAATAAAAGATTTTTAAAAAAATATTTAAAAAATCGCTATAGATTTTGAAATTTTCTAAAATTGCAGAATTTTCTATTTTTTTTAAAAATATTCTATCAATTTTTTTAGCAGACTATTTTTTTAAAAACTAGAAAATTCTGCAATTTTAGAAAATTTGAAAAACTATAAACGCCGATTTTTTATTAATAATTTTTTTAAAAATAATTTATTTGTTTGAAAAAATGCAAAAGATATTCAGATTTCTGCAAAAAAAAAATTGAAAATTTGTCAGATTTCTGCTATTTTTAGTATCAACTCATGATTTAATTGGGTCGAACCAATTGTGACAATTTACCTGATAAATGTAGAGTCTGCCACTGGACTCGATGGTCTTGGAGAAGAACTCGCAGTGGATGCAGTATTTGTCTCCTCCACATCCATCATAATTCATGCCTACACTTACAGACACACTTTCAAATTTTATATTATAAAAAAATAATATATTATATTATATTGATAATCCTATGTTCAATGATTGGAAAAGAGATTAAGACAATGTGAATTTTTTTGAAAAATTAAAAATAAAATGATTTAATTGTTTTTTTTTTCCCTGTCACGATGGAACTAGACGTGGGTGGGGGGGATGATATCGGAGTTTCACACACGCCCGTCCGCGTGCGCGGGCTTACGGGAAACAACTGACAAAACGATATTCCTCCCCCACTGTAGTGAAAAACCCATCAACCCCCTGCAACCCTGGCTTCTACTACTAGCATTGCCTTTTACCTGTACACCTATATATATATAGATATAGTGTAGACACTTTTTTCCTTTTTTTTAAGGACGCACGCGCATTTACATCAACCCCCTGACTGCCAATAAAATTTCATCCCTATATATTGTTCCAAAGGACAAGTCTTTATTCAGCTTTTCCATCAAAGATAAATCAATGTGAAGAAAATTTGTATTAAAAGTTCCTCAATTTAATTATTTAATAATTAATTAAGCACTCTTATTATGAAATTTTCGGGCAAATGTTTCGCTGACGAGGAGAGGAAACACTAGAGACGCTTCTGCATAAATCTGGAAATGGAGAATTAAATGAATTAATAAGCAATTACACTTGCATGAGTAAATTTATAAATATAGGGGCAAGATGGACCCCCGAGTCGATATGATTCACGATTTTTTTTCAAAAGGAAGGATTCGAGAAAAAAATTTGAAAAAATTCACATGAAAAGTAGACATATTGCAGCATCTTCTCAAATTTTTTCAAATTTTTTGGGAGACTCCTTCATTAAAAAAAAAAAAAAAAGGGAATCATCTTGATGAAAAGGGTCCATTTTGCCCCGTTTTGCAGGTTTTCTCTTACTTTGACTGGATTTGCATCCTTGCGGATTTTTCCCCAGGATATCGCCTCATCCGGACGTGCTCCACTGTCACTCCCATCATATTCGGATGCTGTATTCAGAAATACTGAAAAGTTGGCTCCATTTCTCTGGAGGGAATGAATTAATGAGGAATAATACTTCGAGTCTCTCGGGTTTTTGTCTTGGAAGCACAGTCAAAGGGGCGTAAGTGCTATGATTATACATAGCACTTACGCCCCTTTGATTCTAAGGCGATGATGTACTACATTGAGATTAACAATGAATTAATCTTACCATGAGATTTGCATTACATATGTGATGCTTAATCACCCCACCTCCGATTATTATCATTCCAGTATTTATCGCCTTCAGAGCCATTGTATTTAGTCTCTTCAAGTCTGAAATTTAACGAATGGCCTTATAAAAATATGATGTTGAAAATAGGAGATATCCAACAATTTCTAGTTTTTAAAGAATTTTTTAGCAAATAAATTATTCTAAAAAAAAATGAAAAATATGCAAATTTAGAGAATTGAAAAAATTATAATTGCAAAATTTTTAAATATTTTTTTAAAAATAATTTGTTTGTTTAAAAAAATTTTTATTATATCGTTGCCTTAGAAACAAAGAGGCGTAAGTTCTATGCTTATGCACATCACTTACGCCACTTTGTTTCTAAGGTGATGATATATAGGAATAATACTGAAAATAGCAGACATCTGATAATTTCTAGTTTCTTATATTTTTCTAATGAATAAATTATTTAAAAAAAATGAAAAATATGCATATGTAAAGAATTTGGAAGACTATAAGTGCAAATTTTTAATTTTTTTTTTTCGTAATGAGTTATTTGTTTTAAAAAAAAAATCCAAAAAATTGCCAAATGTGTGCTAATTTCATTATTATTTATAAAATTATCCTTTATTGTATTTAAGAAACCAAAAAAAAAGTGTAATACCAGATAAAATATCTACGATTAATCCAGGATTTTTGAAGGAGTGAAAATACATCATGTCCCCAAGACTACCATCGGTTAAAGCTGGACTGAAAATTGGAATTTTATTTTTTGCTGCCCAATAGCAAATGGAAGCTTCATTATTTATTTCTGCTCCAAGTCTCTCAACTATTTTCGAGGGGGACCAAAGTACTCCCTAGAAAAAGATCATTTATTCATATCGATTACGATTTTTTAAAATCTTCATTTTATTATCAGATTTTTGAGAATATCTAGGAAATCAAGCGAGATAGGGCAATTTCACCTAAATCTTTTTTTGTAGCTCTTAAAATTCTCTATAAACCAAAAAAAAATCTCAAGGCAGGTTCGCCTTATCTCGTTTGAATTTCGGAATATTAAAGAAAAGACATCCGACAATTATTAGTTTTTCTTTTATTTTGAAAAATAAATTCTAAAAAAAAATAAAAAAATCCAGATGTAGAAAATTTTAGAAGCTATAATGCAATTTTTTAAAATGTTTTCTTTCTATAATAATTTTTTTTTTAAATAATGACAAAGAATTGTCGGATGTTGGTTAATTTCATTATTATCTGAAAGCTCCATTATTCTTTTTCCAATAAAAAAATCTTGCCTTTTCCTTCTGTTCCTCCAGCATTGCATCTAATTTCGGCATAAGCCAATCCTCAAATAGGCAATAATTATCATTAGGCACAAGAAGATTTCCAATTCTATTAATTCCACGATCTCTCAGATTTTTTCCATCCAGATTAAAATCCCCAAGATACGTTGGAGCTAAACATTTAATTAGATCTTCTTCAATACCGCCAGCAGTTGTTACAATGCAGTCTACCTTCGAAAGAGCATTAATGAAATTGAAAATCAGGGTCAAATAGAAATTACATTAAAATTTTTACCATTTTATGCTCCACGAGAAATCTAATACTCTCTCTAACACCACAAGAAACCATATTAGACGTGTAACCGAGGAAAATAGTGCAGGGACTCTTTCTCCTGATGAATTCATCATCTTCATAATCGTCATTTTGTTCATCAGTTAGAGGCTTTTCTCGTTCTTCCAACATTTTATTGATCTCATCGACAGCGAGACCAAAATTAGTAGCTTGAAATCCAGAACAATTGTAGCTCTTCAATAATTCATGGTAATTGATTCCCTGATTAAAATCATATCCTGTAAAAATAAAGAAAAAAAAATTAAGGTAGTACTCTAGAGTACAGTCGATATAACAGGGAAAAATTAGGATTTTTAGGATTGTTTTCAATTAATTCCTGATAATTCGGGGGAAAAGTGCTCTAATTTACCCGAAAAAAGTGATTAAACTATTTGAAATTCATATCTTCAGCTTGTGAATATAATTTTTTTTTGTTTCTCGTATTTTTTTTTTAACATTACTAATCTCCTATGATATTGCTTTGATGATATTTTCATCAAAGCAAATAAATGAATATCGCGAAACGTGATATTCAGGAGTATTTTTTAAATTTCTCACTTTCGTTTCATTATTCAAAGGGATCTCGCAAACCGTTGGGTTTAGGAGAATTTGTCAAGAGACCTTTTTTGTAGAGAATTCAATTCTTCATAAAAAAGATCTCTTCATAAATTCTCCTAAACCCAATTGTTTTCGTGATCCTTTTGAAAATCGCGGAAAATTCCGTTTAAAACTGAAATACGCTTCAATAATAGACAATTTCCACTCGAAATGATTTTTCTCAAATTTTTGAGGTAGTCTCCTGAAGTACGGTTAATAAAACAGGGAAAAATGAGGATTTTCAGGATTGTTTCCAATTAATTCCTGATAATTCGGGGGAAAAAGTGCTTTAATTTACCCGAAAAAAGTGATTAAACTATTCGAAAATCATATCTTCAGCTTGTGAATATAATTTTTTTTTGTTTCACGTATTTTTTTTAACATTACTAATCTTCTATCACATGCATGAGATAGAGAGAGAGGCAAATAGTTACGATTACCTTCTAATTAAAATTTCTCAATAACTATACGGTGAATTGAATATTTTTTTCTTCTATTATTTAGTTAAAATGCTGTTCTCTTCGCCAATTGTTTTTAAATAATGGGTCAACCCTGTGGTTTTTTAGTAATTTCGTTATTCCTGTCCGATTTAGGGTGTTTCATCCCCACCACTGCTATTTTCAGTAACTTTGATAATTCATATCTCATAAACTGCACGACTAAAAATTATGAAAAAATTCAGAAAAATGTAAAAAAACATCATCTTTGACAAACCATCAAAAAAAACAAACAAGTGCTATTTTTTAAAACACACTATTACCCTTTATTTTTGGAGTACCATGAGGCAGAGGTGAACTTGGCAATAAAACAGCTGTTTTCAAGGCTTCTGGTATTTCACCCTCATTTTTATCGCTTTTTCCACTCATTTTCCCCTTTATTTATTGTTTAAAAAAACACGTGCTGAAATAACGACAGTCAAATTTCAATTATGGGTCCATGCATTTGTTGATATTCAACACAATGACGTCACACATACATACACACACACACACATATACATATATATATATATATTGTTAAAATAGGCAAAGAGGTAACTTACGAAGTCAACCCGAAGCTGAAATTTACATGTTGTAGCATAGAAGCCGAATATTTCCGAAGTTCCTTCATTGGCCAGTACGACTCATATATATATACATATATACATATATACAATACATACACGTCCAGCCTTTGAGTGGCGACAGCAGCGACATCAACAGCCGGCATACTGATCATAATAATAATAATAATAATAATAATAATAATAATAATAATAGTAATAATAATAGAGTAGTGTATTGGAGAGATGTGGAGTTGATTTTGTGATTTTTTTATTATAGAGATTGATGAATTGAATACTCGATCGAGAAAATGGGTCTTTTAACTGATCCAAGAGCTGGTAATGTAAAAATGATAAAATTCGTGCTACAATGGGAACGTTGGCTCTGTTTTTCCATGTATATAGGAGGAATAATTTGGATGGGTCTACTTGCCTCACCCATGTTCAATGACAGTAAGAAAATTCGAATTTCAATGATTCTGGATTTTACTATTAAAGTAAAATGTAAAGAAAAAATATGACACTAAAAATAGCAGACGTCTGGCGATTTTTTTTTTTTTTTTAATAAATGATTTTTGAAAAAATGAAAAATATTCACATGTAAAAAATTCGAAGAACTATAAATGCAATTTTTTTAATTTTTTTTTTTGCAATAATTTGCCTGTTTAAAAAAATCCAAAAAATGTCAGTATCATGAAAAAATGGGAAATTTTAATTTTTTTAAATACCTTTTTTACTTTTGCAGGTGTTTATTTTTCGGAGAATGCATTGCTTCCAGGACTCGTGACAAAAGAGAGTAATTTGGATTACACGAGTCGTCAGTATCATCAAGAGCTCATCAACGAGATGAAAAGATATCCTGATGGAATGCCATATGCATGGATTTTGGCTAAATTTAATCAACTTCATTTGGACGTTTATACTCACAATTTTACACTGAATTATCCTTTTGGTAAGGGACATCAGTTTGTTGGACAGAATGTTTATGGAATTGTTAGGGCATCAAGGGCAGCATCCACTGAGGCAATTGTTGTTAGTGTGCCTTTCAGAGCTATCAACAGTGTTCATCCAAATACAGCACCATCGATAGCACTTCTTCTGGCTTTTGCCAAATTTTGTCGAAGTGGGTTTTTTAAATAATTATATTTTATATTGATATTGCCAAAATAGATGACACTGAATTTAGCAGACATCTGACAATTTTTAGACTTCTTTGGAATTTTCTCAAAAATAAATTACGATAAAAAAAAATATTTTAGAAACTCCCATTTTTAGCTTCTTGAATTGACTATATATGCATATTTTTCATTTTTTTTTTTAAATAATTTAACTTTTTAAAAGAGAAAAAGTTAAATTCTCTTTAAAAAAGGTAAATTATTAAAAAAAATGAAAAATATGCATATATAGTAAATTTGAGACATTATAAATAGGAATTTTTTAAATATTTTTTTTATAATAATTTGAATTTGTTTAGAAAAATCCAAAGAATTGGCAGACATATGGTAATCTCATGATCATGAAAATAGCAGAAATCTGACAATTTTCACGTTTTTTTCCCTTTAAATAAATAAATTATTTAAAAAAAAATGAAAAATATACAAACGTTGAAAATTCAAAGAAGTGCTAATTTTTCATCTATATTTTTTAATTTTTATAATAATTCATTCCCATAAAAATAAATCAGAATAATTGTCAGTTATCTGTTACTTTCATTTGTTGACTCTACCTTGCAGGAAATTTATCAATTTCTCTATTAATTCATGAATTTTTAATTTTACAGAACAAAATTACTGGGCAAAGGACATCATATTCCTCATCACAGAGCACGAACAATTGGGAATGCAGGCCTGGTTAGATGCTTATCATGGGGTTGTAAGTGGCCAGCCTAATGTTTTACTTGCTGGAGACTTGGCTGGAAGAGCTGGATCCATCCAGGCTGCTATTAATCTTGAAATCCATGCTATGAAAGTTGCTTACATCGATGTTAAGGTATTATTATTATTATTATTATATATTCATTATATTAATTGCTGAATAATCTTCGAGGGCTCCGATTATTATTATTATTATATTATTCATCTATTGTAATAAAAGGAAATTATTTTTTTAAATTCAATTTTTGTTTATTTTAAACTATTTTGTTGCAAAAAAACAGGTGGAAGGACTAAATGGACAATTACCCAATCTGGATCTCTTCAATCTCGCTCAGAACGCGATAAAAAAGGAGATGATAAGGAGATCATTTCAAAAACGATTTGACACTAATTCCAAGTTTCCTGAATTCAAAAAATGGTCACACAATTTTCATACTCTCACGTCAATGGTAATTACACAAGCAACTGGTGTACCAACAGGGAATCATGGGCTCTTTCACAGGTAAATTTCATGTGATGGTGAAATTATCATGCATTTTCCAATTTTTTTGATTTTTTTAAATAAATAAATTTCTATTTAAAAAAAATGAAAAAAATTTGCACTTTTAGTTCTTCAAGTTGTGAAACTTTTCTTCATGTGCATATTTTTTTATTCTTTTTTGAAATAATTTATTTGTTTAAAAAAAGGGAAAATGATGAAAATTTTGAGAATTTTGCTATTTTTAGTATTATAATTTAATGAATTGCCATTATTCATCAGAATTCCCATTTCACCCCACTTTTTCCTATTTAACGAGGAAATTTATTGATGATCATGGTTTTTCTTTCTTCAGATATGGAATCGAAGCTGTTACATTAGAGGGAATCGAAAAGGCTGATCGAGGAGTCGAAGCCAATTTTGATAGAGTTGGAAGAGTGGTGGAGAGCATGGTTCGTTCATTGAATAATTTACTGGAGCGTTTTCATCAGTCATTTTTCTTCTACTTGCTGCCATCAACAGACCGCTATATCTCCATTGGTAACCCAAAATTTTAAATGATAATTAAATCAGCATACATTTGACAATTTTTTCGTTTCTTTCAAACAAATAATTTTTTTTTCTTCAAATATTTAAAAAAATAGCACTTTTAGTTTTTTGATTTTTTTTGCATGTGCATATTTTTCATTTTTTTAAAAATAATTTATTTGTTGGGAAGAAAAAAGACTGAAAATTGTTATAGGTTTGCTATTTTCAGTGTCATAATATTAATTATTCTTTTCTAAAGTCGAAAAATTAAAGAAATACAAAAAAATGATTTTTTCAGGACTTTATATGCCAGCCCTAGTGCTAATAATTGGCAGTCTCTTCATAAAGGCCTTTTCCATGTGGTTAAAGTTCCAGCATTCGAATTCTACTCCTTCTGAAGACATAAAATCCAAATCTGAAGGATACGACATTGGATACATCGCAAAAGAGCTTCTTTGGTCGCACATTTTCGGATTTTTGGTGATGACATCTCCGAAATTACTTGCTTCCCTAGGAACTCAATATTTTAATCTTGAAACTGAAGATTCAATTTATTACGGATTCATCTCGACAACAGTTCTAACAGTATCCTGGTTCTTATTCTGCCAAAGGTAAATATCAAACGATCCCCATGCTCGATTAATAGGGGAAGATGGGGGGGAAAAGGGACATTTCAATTGAGGGGTTTGAGATAGAGATTTTGTGATGATTTCATCAGAAAGCTGAGAAAATTTTAGGCGGAAAACATGTGGAAAAATTAATTTTTCTCAATTTTTCTCAATTTTACTTTTTTGGACAAGTTTTGAAGGGGGATTCCTTTCGAAAATCGAAAAAATTCCCTTTTTCGGCGATATCTCCGGTTCTGTTGGTCGTAGCGACTTGAGGTTCATCTCAAATGAAAGGCGAGCTCATTTCTCATCGATTTATGTGGTTCAAATTTTTTAAAATCAATTTTCCAAATACTTATAGGCCATTTTCTGAAAATTAGTTCTAGCCCTATAAGTACTTGAAAAATTGATGATTTTTTTTAAAACCACATAAATCGATGGGAAATGAGCTCACCTTCCATTCAAGATCAACTCCTGATCGCTACGACCAAGAGAACCAGAAATATTCTCAAAAACCTGAAATTTTTCAAAAACAGAAGCTTTTCACCTTCAAATCTCTTGCAAAAAATGGATTTTTTGAAAAATTCAAAAAAATAACTTCTGACATATGATTTTCATGGCAAATTTCCTCAGCTTTCCAATGGAATCATCAGAAAAAACCTATCTCCAATATTTCCCTCAATTTCTCGTAATTCCCATAGTACAAAACACCAAAACTAACCCATATCCATTTCACCCCACCTTTCCCCAAAATAATAATCTCTAAAATGTTGCAGGAGTTCCAAATTCGATAACGTCTCTCTCATCTGCATAATAACTCTCGTCGAATTGGCAACGAGTCTCATGAGCGTTGCAATGCACAATTCATCACTTGCTCTAATGACAGGAGTCATCTACGTTCCCATAGTTCTCTTCATATCTCCAAGACCTCCAAAGCCATCTAAACTGAGAAACTTCCTTTCATTCTTCTGGATTCTACTCCATCCATTCATGATCGCCTCGATAATAGTCACGGCCTACACATACTTAAATTTCTCCGAGGAACCCTACAAAATTTTAGTGTCGAGGACTTTCGATGCAACAAAAAAGTCATTTGTCTTCAGTATTATTGATTCAATGATCTATGGTAATTGGTTGTACAACATGATAGCAGCTATACTCCTACCAATTTGGCTTTTATTATCAAATGTTATAGCGAATAAGGCTGTTATTGAGAATTAAATTGATAGACACATTGAATCGTATTCTACGTCATTCAACAAGTGGCAGAAAAAAGTGAGGTAAAATGGACTACTCCGGTTTAACACAATTCAGGAATTTTTTTCGGAGTCAAGGACTTCATGAAAAAATCTGAAAAAATTTGAGAAGATGCTCCAATATGTGAAGATTGTTGGTGAATTTTTTCGATTTTTTATTTGCAAATGCCTTTAATCTAAAAAAAAAATTCAAATTTTTTTTCGAATAACAGGTCCATTTTGCCCCCATTTTCCCCTACAAATGATACGCGAGTCATATCTGATAAGCACTTTTTTTTTATCTGTTCTTGAAATGTGTATTGATATCAGATCCACTCAGAGGTCAGTTTAAAAACATGTGCCAATTATTTATCTCATTAATTTATATGTTAATACTTTAAATCCCGTGTCTTTGTACCGAAGAAACGAACCTTCCAGCAATTTTGCAATGATTAACTATTGTTATTATTCGAGGTGCTCGACGAATTATCTAATCAGTAGTACATTGCAATTCTGTTTACATTTACGTTGAAAGAAGAAAAGGTTCATTTTTTTTGCTCTCAATAATAAGTTGTGCGTAGGTACTGAGAAATATTATTGAATGATGTTTACTTATATGCATCATACTGTAGAGTATTCGATAACCTTACGATCTGGTCTTTAACTATGTACAGTCAGTGAATGATAAACTTTCCTTCTCAATACAGTAATTCATCTGCAGTCTTGATTTTTTAGAATTGATCGATTTCGATTTCTTTTTTAAGTTTTTTTTCGAAATTAATTTGTGAATTGTAGTGAAGAATAGGAAAAGTTTATTATGTGAGTATTATTCAATTTAATTTTTATGGAATGTAAGGGAAAGTGGGGCAAAATGAATGTAAGGGGTAAAACGGGTACATTTGAGTTTTTATGTCTATGTTATGAAAAATTACTTGAAATTAATGGAAATATTGGAGATATGCTTTTTCTTATGATTTTATTGAAGAATTGAGGAAATTTGAGGTGAAATCATGTGTTAGAAATAATTTTTTGCTTTTTTTTTTAATTCTTTGAAATTGTTTTTTTTGTAAATATTTCTCATTTTTGAAAAATTCTGTTTTTTGGAAATATCTCCAGTTTTGTTGGTCTTAACATAAAAATTCTGACTGGAGGTGAAAGGTGAGATCATTTTCCATCGATCTATGGTGTTTTAAACAAAAAATATGAATTTTAAAGATATTTATGGAGCAAAAACAGTTTTTTACGAGAATGCCCATAAATAGCTTAAAAATCGATATTTTTAAATTGCAAACCCCATAAATCGATGGTAAATGACCTCACCTCTCACCTCCATTCGGAATTTTCACGCTATGACCAATAGAACTCGAAATATTTAGTAAAAAGTGAATTTTTCCAAGAATAGAAAAAAGTAGTCTTTCAAATTTTCCCTCCAAAAAATAGAATTTCAAAAAAAATGAATTTTGGCACTTGTTTTCCACCCAAAATTTCCTCAGCTTTTCAATGGAATCATCAAAAAAAATCTATCTCCAACGATTTCATCCCAATGTCCACTTTACCCCACTTTCCCCTAAATTCTCAAGATTAATTAATGACGTCATATTATTTAATTTAATGAATTTCTTCTAGATATATATTGAATAATACGAGAAATGGGAAAACCCGAGGATGAAAATAAGGAAAAAGCTGAAAAAATGGAGGATCCATTCTCTCTGGAAGAGAATGAAGCTGTAAAAACCAAAGAATCCAGTACACTAGTATTTTACGTAAATGGAAAAGAGGTAAATTAAAAAAAAAAGGTGGCACGACAATACAACTCAAAAATAATTGATCCCCCTAATAAATTCCATTTAATATTAATCCCAAATTGTTGTGATAATAATAATAATAATGATAATAATAATAATAATAATAGAAATCCTTAATATAGCACTAAAAATAGCAGACATCTGACAATTTTTATATTTCCTTTTCATTTAAAAAATAAATTATTTAAAAAATAAAATCAAAAAATATACACCTGCAGAAATTTAAAAATCTACACGTCCAAATTTTTTAAATATTTTTTTTTATAATAATTTATTTGTTTAAAAAAATGAAAACAGAATGTCAGATGTCTGCTAATTTTATTATCACTCCTCAATAATTCTAATCATGCTCCTCAATTTTTTTATTATCATTATTGGGATTTTTCTGGGATTAATTGTTTCTAGTTTGTTCCCAAAAAAGAAACAAACCCAAAAATTTAAACAATTAATTATTTTTTGCAATTTTCAGATAATTGATAAAAGTGTTAATCCAGAATGGACGCTTTTATACTACCTCCGAAGCAAATTATCCCTGATTGGCACCAAATTAGGATGTGCAGAAGGTGGTTGTGGTGCTTGCACCGTTATGGTTTCAAAATTCGACCGTAAAAAGGGAAAGATCATTCATCTAGCAGTGAACGCATGTCTCGCTCCAATCTGCAGTGTTCATGGAATGTCCGTAACAACAGTCGAGGGTATAGGCAGTACCCGAACAAGACTCCACCCTATCCAAGAGCGTCTCGCCAAAGCGCATGGATCCCAATGTGGATTCTGTACTCCCGGCATAATAATGTCGATGTACGCCCTCCTCCGAACGAAGCCAAAGCCCTCAATGCACGACATCGAAGTAGCCTTCCAAGGAAATCTCTGCAGATGCACCGGATATCGCCCGATAATCGAGGGACTTCGAACCTTCACCGAAGAGTGGGAGCAGTCCCAAATAATGAAGAAAATCGATGAAAAATCAGAAAAAACTTGCAAAAAAACCGCTTGCGCAATGGGCGAGGCTTGCTGCAAGCTCGCATTTACCTCCGAACCCTCAGAACTCTTCAGCACCAAAGAATTCAAACCATACGATCCATCCCAAGAGTTAATTTTCCCTCCAAAACTCAAATTATGCGATGATTTCGATAAGGAATATCTCATAATAAAGTCCAAAGAAGTCACGTGGTATCGTCCAACAAGTCTAAAAGAGCTTCTCACTCTGAAAACCAAATTTCCTCACGCCAAAATAATTGTCGGAAACAGCGAAGTCGGAGTTGAGGTGAAATTCAGGAATTTGATCTATCCCGTACTCATCCAACCGAGTCAAATCGATCAATTGCACGAAATAAGCAGTTACAACAGTTTTGTAAGAATTGGGGCTAGTGTAACTTTGATGGAGATGGAGGAGGCTTTGAAGGAGATAATTGCTGTGAGTCCTGAGTACAGAACGAGGATTTTTAAGGAGATCATAAGTATGGCGCATTGGTTTGCGGGTAAACAGATAAGAAATGTAGGCGCGATAGGAGGCAACATAATGACGGGAAGTCCAATATCTGATATGGTGCCGGTTCTAATGGCAGCTGGCGCCAAATTGAACATCTGCAGTTTGGAAAATGGCTATCGACAAGTGCCTTTGGACGAAACTTTCTTCACTGGCTACAGGCGGAATGTTGTCAAGCCTGACGAAATCCTCGTGTCCATAGAAATCCCATATACCCTCAAATCCCAGTACTTCATCGCTTACAAACAGGCGAAACGAAGGGATGACGATATTGCTATCGTAAATATGGCTTTGAACGTCATTTTCAAACCGGAAACAGATGAAATCGAAGAAGCGCAGTTGGCTTATGGTGGAATGGCACCAACAACCAAGTTAGCTATTAAAACATGTGAAAAAATGATCGGTAAACACTGGAATTTTGAGATTATGGAGGTAATAACTGAGGCTCTTGTCGCAGAATTTCCATTACCGGATTCTGTACCGGGGGGAATGGTTCTCTACCGAAGATCGCTTACTCTCAGTCTCTTCTTCAAAGGCTTTATTCATATTCTGAAGCAGCTGCAAGCTGATGTGCCGGATGCTGTATCGATGCCGCAAGAAATCGCATCAGCTTCCGATCAATTCGAGTACAAAGCTCCTAAAAGCTCGCAGTACTATCAGATAGTTCCGAATGAAGGGAATTCGACTGATTTGATTGGACGGCCTATTGTTCATGCTAGTGCGTTGAAACAGGCAACCGGTGAAGCTGTTTACTGCGATGATATCCCGAGAATTGAAGGAGAACTTTACATGGCTTTGGTCCAATCCACGAAAGCTCATGCCAACATAATAAGGATTGATCCATCGAAAGCACTTGCGCTTGAAGGAGTCGTCAAGTTTTACTCAGCCGAAGACATACCGGATCACGACAGATGGGTTGGACCCATTTTTCACGACGAAGAGGTGTTTGTATCGAGAAAAGTCACTAGTCAGGGTCAACCAATAGGAGCCATCATTGCTGAAACTAAAGAAATAGCGCAAAGAGCGGCAAAGATGGTTAAAATTGATTACGAAGAGTTAACGCCGATCATTATTAGTATCGAAGATGCGATAAGAGAGAAATCCTTTGTTCAAGGCACTCCAAAAAGCATAATAAACGGTAATTTCGATGAGGCATTAGCGAAATCGGATCATTTTCTTGAGGGAGAGGTCAAAATAGGAGGGCAGGAGCATTTTTACCTCGAAACTCACGCCGCCTTCGCGATTCCTAAGGAAACCGACGAAATCGAGGTTTACTGCTCTACTCAGCATCCAACGGAGATCCAGAAATTAGTTGCTCATGTCCTCGGAATCTCGATAAATCGAGTTAACATCCGTGTAAAAAGACTGGGAGGTGGTTTTGGCGGGAAAGAATCGCGGGGCATGTTAGTCGCTCTTCCCGCAGCATTTGCCGCTTATGATCTTCAGAAACCGGTTCGATGCATGCTTGATCGAGACGAGGACATGATGATGACGGGCACAAGACATCCCTTCATGTTCAGATACAAAGTAGGTTTCTCTAATGAGGGTAAGATAAATTGCGCTAAAATCGAGATCTATAATAACGCGGGATACTCCGTGGATCTATCGATTTCCGTATTAGAAAGAGCTATGTTCCACTGTGAGAATGCCTATAAGTTCCCGGTTACCCACGTGACAGGCTGGTCGTGCCTGACAAATCTGCCGTCTAACACAGCATTTAGAGGATTTGGAGGTCCACAAGGGATGTTTGTAGCCGAGAACATCATGTGGGACATCGCTAATTACTTAGGTATCGAACCAGCCAAGGTCTCTCAAATGAATCTGTACAAAGACAACGACATCACTCATTATCAGCAGAAGATCATCAGATGTCCGCTTGATCGATGCTGGCAACAATGCATCGCTCAAGCTGATTATCAAGCCAGAAAAGCGCAGATCGACGTATTCAATAGGGAGAATCGTTACAGAAAACGTGGGATTTCGATCATTCCGACGAAATTCGGTATAGCGTTTACTGCTTTGTTCCTGAACCAGGGGGGAGCACTAGTGCACATTTATACTGATGGGTCAGTTCTTATCAGTCATGGAGGAACGGAAATGGGTCAAGGACTGCATACGAAGATGATTCAAGTAGCGAGCAGGATCTTTAAAGTTGATCCGAATAAGATCCATATTTCGGAAACGGCTACTGATAAGGTGCCGAACACTTCAGCAACTGCTGCCAGTGCTGGTTCTGACCTCAATGGAATGGCTGTTTTGAATGCGTGTAACACGATAATGGCGAGGATCAAGCATATTATTGATGCTAATCCATCGGGAAAGTGGGAGGAGTGGATAACGAAGGCTTATTTCGATAGAATCAGCTTAAGTGCGACTGGGTTCTATCGAACACCTGATATCGGTTATGATTTTAATACTAATAGTGGAATGGCTTTTAATTATTATACTTATGGAGTCGCTTGTAGTGAGGTGGAGATTGATTGTCTGACTGGGGACCATCAGGTTTTGAGGACTGATATCGTGATGGATTTAGGAGACAGTTTGAATCCTGCGATCGACATTGGACAAGTCGAGGGTGGATTTATTCAGGGACTTGGGCTGTTTACGCTTGAGGAAATGATCTACTCACCTAGTGGTATCCTCTTCAGTCGGGGGCCTGGCGCTTATAAGATACCGGGGTTCACTGATATACCGCAGGAATTCAATGTTTCTTTGTTGAAGGATGCGCCGAATCCTAGGGCGGTTTTCTCGTCTAAGGCTGTTGGGGAACCACCGCTGTTTCTAGCGTCTTCTGTTTTGTTTTCTATTAAAAATGCGGTTCAGGCTGCTAGGAGGGATGCCGGAGTTGATGAGAGGTTTAGATTTGATTCACCAGCTACTGCGGCGAGAATTCGTACTGCTTGTGTTGATGAATTTATCACGAAGGTATTATTTTCTTTTTTTAAATACTGTTATCTAGGGGAAGGTAGGGTAAAACCGGGGGAAATATTGGAGATAGATTTTTTCTGATGATTCCATTGGAATGCTGAGAAAATTTACCATGGAAATCATATGTCGGAAGGTATTTTTTGGAGTTTTTCAACAATTCAATTTTTTGCTCAAGATTTGAAGGTGAAATCCTTCTGTTTTTGAAAAATTTCAGGTTTTTGAGAATATCTTTGGTTCTATTGGTCGTAGGGAACTGGGGCTGATTTTGAATGAAAGGTGAGCTCATTTCCAATCGATTTATGTGGTTAAAAAAAAATTATCAATTTTTCAAGTATTTACAGGGCAAAATCTGATTTTCAGAAAATGGACTATAAGTATTTGAAAAAATGATTTAAAAAAATTTGAACCACATAAATCGATGAGGAATGAGCACACCTTTCATTTGAGATCAACCCCAGGTCACTACGACCAACAGAACCGGAGATATCATCGAAAAAGTGAATTTTTTCGATTTTCTAAACCTCAACCCCTCTAAAACTCGTCCAAAAAAGTAAAATTTTCGAAAAAATTGAGAAAAATTAATTCTGACACATGTTTTCTGCCTAAAATTTCCTCAACTTTCCAATGCAATCATCACAGAATCTCTATCTCTAACCGTTCAATCAAAATCTCCATTTTACCCCACCTTCCCCTATTCTGCACAAATAAAAATTCTTATAAAAATCATTTATTCCAGTTCCCAGAGCCAGACATTACCAAAGCTTGGAACAAAGTACCATGAACATCCATCATCGTCAACATTCTTTATACATGAAATAATAATTAATAATAAATAGTCTTGTTTTCTTTTTTAAATTATTATACACTATTTATCCCCGATTTTTCAACAGTCTCCAAGAGTGAAACTAGATTCGTTTCAAATAATTCACATCTAATGGGCATTTCCAGAGAGTAAAACGGATTTTTAAGTGCATAATCCGCATAAAGTTCGTACACTCTTTTCGTCAGGATTTCCATGCCTTGTTGAGTGGGTTCAGCAACAATGATGAACTTTACTCCAGTCAATGTTTGATAGCAGTATAAACGAAATGTATCAGCCTCGAGGACTTCAATACCAGAACATCTTGGTTCTGGGCTCAGTTGACTTGCGATTGCAAATAATGGATAGAACATTGAAGCGAGAAATATTTTCTCATTTGTTGTCATTTTGGCACGTGTTAATTTTAACGTTAGGGGAAAGTTCCCGGGTTCCTCCAGGAGTTCCAGGACATCTCGACCGTCTTCCAGCTCTCGTCCCGTCACTGGACTACCGTTGACAGACACCAGAACGTGTCCAACTAGAAGAAAAAATAGGATTATTAGTTAATTACATGACAATTTGATAACATTGAAAAAATAGCAGACATTTAACACTTTTTAGGTCTTTTTTAAATTTTTCAACAAAATAAATCATTTTTAAAAATTAAAAATATATATTTCCAATTGAAAATTGAAGATATATATATACATATATGCATATATATACATATGCATCTATATATGCATATATATATATGCAAAAATATAAAATTGTTTTAAAAAAAGCAAATAATTGTCAGATTTTTGTTAACATTATTATTATGAGATTTTGCAATTTTTAAGAAAAATCGATTTTTTTTCAAACGTTAGTTTTTTAAGGATATCTCGGAAATTAAGCGAGATAGAGCGATATTCTTAAAACACTTTTGTAGAAAATTTGGAGAGCTACACAATAAAAAATTAAACAAAATCGCTCTATCTCGCTTAATTTCCAAAAAATTTGAGAAAAACTGATGATGAAATAAAATTGACTTTTTCGATGAATTTGTAGTCGTGATGAAAATCATGCTGTCTCTTTTTCTGATGATGTCCAATGACTCTTGGAGATGCTTACCCTTGATTCCATCATGCTGGCCAAAAGCAACAACAATCTTCTTATTTTCATAAGCCAATTTTATGTCGAGAGGATAAGTAAAGGTTCTCTCATGCTCAATTTTTGGAATATTGTGCTCGTGGTTGAATATCAAACCACCTGATTTTGACACAATATAAACACCGTATATGACCATTTTTTTATTTTAATTGTCAGGTTAGGTTAGGTTAGGTTTTAACCCTTCTGTGAAGGTGGACAGACTTTGGGGAAGGGGGGGGGCTGGTAAGATAAAATAGGGATCTTCAGGACGATAATTCGACTATTTTCGAATCTCTATATCGTCACCTTAGAATCAAAGGGGCGTAAGTGTTATGTATAAAAACAGCACTTCCGCCCCTTTGTTTCTAAGAAGATGATATATTTGGCAGATGGAAATGCTCTTTTTTGATTGGGATTTGGCTCATTCGTTTGGTAATCAATTGGAAAAATTTGGGAAAAGACTTTTAGAATTTGGGAAACAATAATTAATGATTAATAATAATTAATGAGCTGGGATTTGGTTTAATCGGTTATTTTCGACGACTCTGAAGTTAAAATAGGATACTATATTTATCGATTTTCGATAAAATTTGTATTTTACAGTTACAGATCAAATTTAATTCTCGAGGAAGGGTAATTTTGAATTAAAAATTTGTCAAATCGTGTTTTTTTCATAAAAGGAAAAGAGAAATTGAAGGGAAGACAACTTATTTTCCATCACATTCTTTCGCATATTTAATTAAAAAAATGCAGAATATGTTTTTTATAATTACTCTTCAAATCTCTTCATTAATCGTCTTCAATTATGGGGAAAAGGGTAATTATTTTAATTAATTAATTATTTTAATTATTTTTAATCATTTTTATTATTATTTTAATTAATTAATTATTTTAATTAATTTTAATCATTTTAATTATTATTTTAATTATTTTCATTCTCTGTCAAAATTTTTTCCTAAATTTTTCTTTCTTATCTTAAAAATTTTGATAAATTTTGCAGTGCGCAGTGATTTGAAAACTAATTTGGATCACTGCAAGATTTCACAGTTTGGTGCAGAGTATCGAGGCAAAATTTACACGACTGAGACTGGTGTCAGATGTCAATTTTGGCATGGTGACAGTCAATTGCATGATGTAAGAACTTTATCCTTTAATTATGACAATGATAATATTGTTAAAAATATGTCTTTTTGATCTGAAATGATTCAGGATTTTTTTTTCGGAATGAAGGACTCTGCGAAAAAATCTGAAAAAATTCAGGAAGATGCTCCAACATGTCTACATTGTTGCCTAATTTTTTCAATTTTTTAAATGAATTCCTTCATTCTCAAAAAAAATCCCCTCTTCATTTTACTCATTTAGTCCATTTCACCCTGACTTTTCCCTATCAATTAAAGATCGATCCAGAAATAAAAGACGATGATTTCCCGGAGAGATCTATAAGACAAGCGAAGAACTATTGCAGAAATCCAACCATGGATCCAAGAGGACCTTGGTGCTATACGATGGATCCTAATATTATTGATGAAGAATGTGCAATTCCCTTGTGCAATTTCGGAGGTATAATTTTTCAAATCCTTCATTTTTCTTCTATTTTCCCATCATTAGTTTGTCTCAAATATTTCCGAAACTAAACGAGATAGAGCAGTTTTGCCTTCATTTTTTTTATTTGTAGCTCTTCTTTGAGAATTATTTAGAAAAAGAAAGATTAGGATGAAAAGGGCGTATCTCCATTAATTTTAGAAATATTCCCTAAAAAACTGGTGACGAAATTAAATCAATTTTCCGGAAATTTTTGTTTTGATATAATTATATATCCTCACCTTAGAAACAAAGGGGCGTAAGTGCTGTGTATAAGCATAACACTTACGCCTCTTTGGTTCTAAGGCAACGATATATAATTAGATCGCAGCAGATCTGTGATTTGATATAATTGCATCTGATCAGATCTGGAGTCTAGAATTTTTTTTGCACGTTTTGAGATCTAAATAGGGGAGAATGGGGCAAAATGGACCTGTGCAACAACATATTTCAGGATTTTTTTTCGAAATTAAGGACTCGATGAAAAAATTTGAGAAAATCCTCCAATATGTCTTCATTTTTGTATAATTTTTTCAAATTTTTTCATAAAGCTACCTATTCTCTGGAAAAAATCCCAAATAATTTTAACAAAAAGGTCCATTTTGCCCCAATTTCCCCTATATTTAATACGATGTAATTATATCAGATTTTTTCCCTCCGGTTATCTGAAAACTCCAAATTCTATATTTTTCTTCTTTTTATCCTGAGACTGTCGAATATCCGGAAGTGGTGCAGAGTATGCTGGTCCTCAGGCAACGAGTTCCTCAGGGAAGAAATGTAAATCCTGGAACAAGAGATACAAAACAATTCAAGGAAAAACCGAAAAATTCTCGAACAAAAATTTTCCCGATTCGTCAAAGGGAAAAGCCAAAAATTTCTGCAGAAATCCGAGTGATGATAGCGGAGGTCCATGGTGTTACGTCGAAGAAGAAAATTACGAATTAGTTATGATGGAGTATTGCGATGTTCCATTTTGCGATGAAAGAGACTGCTTAGTCTACACCAGGAATGCTTCCGAATATTCAACTATCACGATGATGAACTCGAACGCAGGGAATATGACGGTGTGGATCAAATTATGGGATCCAAACGATGAAAACGAAGTAATGTAGGACTATTTTGCTATTTTCAATCCATATCCCTGTTGAACCATGCAAACAGACAGTCAATTTTTTCACGAAATTGACCGTAATTCAATCACGATGCGATTGCATGGCCGTTACATCGCAGTCGCATCGTGGTCACATGACAGTCGATTTCGTGAAAAAATCGACTGTTTGATTGATTCATAGATGATATGCAATCGTCCGATCCATCAGGGATTATTAGCCTTTAATAGGTTAAGTTTAAGAGGAATTATGGACAACAATTTTTTCTATTTTTTTTGCCTATAATTAACCTTTTGCCTATAATTAGCCTTTAATCTTCTTTCTATTTTTTATCATATCGATCTTCAGGGTCAAGCCAAATTACTATTGAGTGCTTTGCCGATTCCCACGTCATCGAAAATCATCGCAGAAGACTGGAGAGCCGGATGTGAATTGTTGATATCAAATTCTGGTTCAGGTCAACTGCACCCAAACTCCGAAGTAAGGAAGCAAATCTGTCCTCGTCGAAAAAAAACCGTATGATTTCTACTAAATAATTCCAATTAATTGATTAATTTAAAAAAAATTATCAGGATGAGGTTGATCTTGAGCCGACTCCAAACATCCTCCTCAGTTCAAATTGGACTGAATTGAAGATCCATTGGGCTGATGGATTCATTTCCGTTACTGTCCACGGATCAGCTAAGCCGATATTCCTCGAAGAATTCGGGAAGAAGAACAGTATCACGGATTTAACGGAAAATAGCTTCTTTTATTATGGTTTTATGGGGACTGGAGTGCTTTGGAGCACAACTGAGTGTCTGGAGTCTTGTCAAGTTCATACGACTTATGGAATGGATTTTATTCGCACATGGCCCTTCCAAGAGAGCAATACAACGTATGACATAAGGTTTCATGTTCGTGCTCCTGAAAAAATCGCGCTGAGACTATATCAGAGTCCTGGGAAACCGTATCCTTGTTTCACGGTAATCGTCATCATGAAAAGCGACTTTTTTACATTTAGAAAGCAAATAACTCACTTTCCGTATTTCTTTGCTCCCTTGGTCCAAAAAATAGCATACACATCCCGGATGGAAAAAAGTAAACCTTGAGAAAAATTTGGTAAAGAAGTTAACTTCTTCCCTCCCTAAGTGTATAATATACTATTTTTGAATTCTTCCGCAACTCTAGACTGGTTAGTCTAAGCAACGTAACAATTTTGGTTGGGGGATGAGGGATTCCCCGCTGTAATTCGGCTACAACGTTGCCAAATGCCCTCTCTACTACCCGAGCGCATTTAGCGAGTTTCTGGCAACATTGCTCTTTATTTAGAATGGATTATAATATAAGATACATTTTTATGAAACCTTTAGATCACCATTGGGGAGAGTAAAACGATCACGTTGATCTATCAAGAATCAGCCAAAGCAGTCAAACAAAGCTTGAAGGAGATTCCAATTGAGAGTCTCTTGGATATTTGGTCGTGGAAGGAGTTCACTCTGAGCATTTTTGGACCTCATCTGCGTTTGTTCATCGAGAAGCATTATGGTAATGAAGAGATTCTTTACGCTAAAGAAGAGCTGTTCAGCACTTTGAGATGGTTTAGCATTGGGAGTGACGATGTCATTGCTCATTGGACCCTTTTTTGCGCTCCTGATGAAGCTAATTTGGTAGAGGCTCCATCTCCCCCGAATTGTTTGGTGAATCCAGGGGATTACTTGTATCAGGGCTCACAATGGCTCGCGGGAAACAGTCAACCGTGCATACCTTGGATTTCGAAAGATGTAGTTGATCATCAATACTGCATTACTGCGATCAGCAGAACTACGAATATAGAAGAGATCGGAGCAAAATGGACCTGCACGTCAACATGACTCGGGATTTTTTTTGAGAATAAAGGTGTCTACAAAAAAATTTGAAAAAATTCACCAACACTGTCCACGTATTGAAGCATCTTCTCAAATTTTTCCAGATTTTTCCATGGAGTCCTTCACTCTAGAAAAAAAATACTGGATCATGTTGCCGGGGAGGTCCATTTTGCCCCATTTCCCCTTAGTTATATGAAACTGCTGGTTTGTAGATTCCGGAGGAGGAGAGGAAAAACGATCTATTCCCGGAGGGTTCAGTGATTAAGGCGTTGAATAAGTGCCGAAACCCACTTCACGACCCTAAGGGTCCTTATTGCTACACGAGATCATCATCTTCGGAATTAGTGAAGAAGCACTGCTCCGTCCGCAGCTGCAGATCATCAGAGTGCCGAACTGCTGGCACTGCCAATGATTACATTGGCAAGCTCAGTGTCACTCGGTCGGGACGCACTTGCGCACCATGGGTGGTTGATTATGATTTAGATAAATTGGAGGTTAAGCCGAAGAGCAGTACAAAACAGGGGATAAGCTCAACCGAAACAACTGCAATCGTTCCAACTACTTCGACGACCCAGAAGAGCAGTTCAACCGAAAAAACTAGTACTACAGTCTCTTCAACTACTTCGACAACCCAGAAGATTAGTTCAACCGAAGAAACTACTACTGTCCCTTCAACTACTTTGACAACCCATAGGATGAGCTCAACCGCGAAAACTAGTACTACTGAAGCCACATCAACTTCGAGACGATCGAAGATACTTGACAAATTCAAGAAACCTAACTATAGTGGAAATGTGCTCGATATGAATTACGGTGATTACGGTGATGTTGATGTTGAGAGTACAACCCAGGAAGTCACTTCAACCGAAAAACCAACTACTGCCTTGACATCGACTTCCACAACCCAGAAGATGAGTTCAACCAAAAAAACTAGTAGTACAGCCTCTCCAACTGCTTCGACAACCGAGAAGGTGAGATCAACCGAAAAGAGTACTTCTACTGAAGCCACATCTACTTTGAGACGATCGAAGCTTGTTGAAAAATTCAAGAAACCTAAGTGGGGTGGAAATGTAATGGATATGAATTATGGGGATTACGGTGATGGTGAGAGCACAACTCAGGAAGTCACTTCAACTGAAGGATCAACTACCACTGCCCCTACATCGACTTCTACAACTCAGAAGATCAGTTCAACCAAAAAATCAACGACTGTCTCCACATCAACTTCGAGCCGATCAAAACTTGTTGATAAATTTAAGAAACCTAAATGGGATGGAAATGTAATGGATATGAATTATGGTGATTACGCTGATTCTGAAACTACAGCTCAGGAAGTCATTTCGACCGAAGAACCAACTATCACTACCTCTACATCTACTTCTACAACTCAGAAAATCAGTTCAACCAAAAAATCAACTACCACTGTCTCCACATCAACTTCGAGCCGATCGAAACTTGTTGATAAATTTAAGAAACCTCATTGGGGTGGGAATGTGATGGATATGGATTATGGCGATTATGGTGATGTTGATGGTGACAGTACAACCCCAGAGGCCACTTCAACCGAAGAACCTACTACTTTCCCTTCAACTACTCCGTCAACCAAAAAAACCACTTCAACCGAAAAATCAACTACCCCTGTCGCTACATCAACTTCGAGGCGATCAGCGCTTGTTGATAAATTCTCAAAAAAACCTAAATGGGGTGGGAATGTGATGGACATGTCTTATGGTGATTACGGTGATGTCGACACTGATACTAATGCTGAAACTACAACCCAGAAAATCACATCAACCGCAAAACCAACTAGTGTCTCAACATCAACTCCGAGGCGATCGGCGCTTGTCGATAAATTCAAAAAAAAACCTAAGTGGGGTGGGAATGTAATGGATATGTCTTATGGTGATTACGGTGATGTTGACACTGATACTAATGCCGAAACTACAACCCAGAAAATCACATCAACCGAGCAACCAATGACCACTATCTCCACATCAACTCCATGGCAGTCAAAGCTTGTTGATAAATTCAAAAAAAAACCTAAATGGGGTGGAAATATGATGGACATGTCTTACGGTGATTACGGCGAAGGGAATTCTCCTCACAAGGTGAAGAGATCAGTAAAACGCAGGCTTTTGAGGGTCAAAAAATCCTCCAATGCTCAGCATCCACATCAACATCGAAGTCAATATTCATCTCGAAGAAAGAGGGATGATCAAATCCTGGACATTAGCAAGCAGCTCAACGCATTTTTCGGAAGTAAAAATAAATATCAGACCCGCGAGAAGCCAGTCAATCCCGTGAACCCTGATTATTTCAATGACACATTGTATCCTGAGCAAAGTGCGAAGAATGCCAGTAATTACTGTCGCAATCCATCTAGAAATATGGCTGGTACTTGGTGCTACACAACAGATCCTGAGGTTCCCCAGGATTTGTGCGATGTTAGGGATTGCGACAAGTCGGATGAGTGTATTTTATTGGTCAGAGGACAGGGATCTGAAAAGAAATTCTTCATCCTTCCTCAATACCGTTCTGAAGGCTTTCATTTCTCGATAAAAGCCTGGGAGCCTGACAACCCGGATTCGATCACTTTTACATTCACTGCTGATGAAGGATTCAAGTCTAAGTATATTCTGAAAATTGGAGCTATGAGCAATGAAAAAGTTCTGCTGTATTATCAAGGAGAAGAAGGAGGTATTTGAATATTTTTCAATATTCTTCAGATTATTCATTATAATATAATGGATAATATTTTGGAATCAAAAAGGCGTAAATGCTGTGTATTCACACAAGCGTAGCACTTAAGCCCCTTTGTTTCTAAGATAACGATATGAGATCTATTGTGTTTTATTGTAGCTCCAGAGCTTGTTAAGAAGAAAACTCTTCCTCATTTATTGTTTCTGGGGAAATGGAGCAATTTCTTGGTTAAAATACCGCGTGATAAGATACTGATTTACTACGAGGGAGCGTCGAATCCGTTATTCGAGTGGGAACAGACGGATTTATCGAAATCATTTCTGCCGATTTATTATCAATACGCAAGTGAATTGGGAAATGCTATAGGAGTTTCGTTTGACTGCTTATCAAGTAAGGGGAGATTGGGTAAAATGGATATTCTGATTGAATGGTTCGGAATCAAAATTTTCCGATTAGCTCATTTATCATCGATTTTTTCAGATACTTATAGGCCATTTTCTGAAAATTAGTTTCTGCCCTATAAGTACTTGAAAAATTGATAATTTTGTTCTTAACCACAGAAATTACTGGGGAATGAGCTCTCCTTTCATTCAAGATCAGCCCCAGATCGCTACGACCAATAGAACCAGAGATATTGACGAAAAACTGAAATTTTTCAAAAACAGAAGGCTTTTACCTTCGAATCTTGAGTAAAAAATAGAATTTTTGAAAAATTATAATAAATAACTTTTGACATATGATTTCCATGGTAAATTTCCTCAGCTTTACAATGGAATCGTCAGAAAAAACCTATCTCCAATATTTCCATCGATTTCTCGTAATTCTCATAGTACAAAATACCAAAACCAACACGTGTCCATTTTACCCCTTGTGTCCATTTTTCCCCTATCTTAAACTCATTTCATAATCCTGTTATCCACTCCAATTACTGGTTCAGTTTGTCAAGTGGAAACCACTCAATCCGAGAGATTTACCATAATCATTCCAATTACCGGAAACTCCCAAAGAATTCAGCTGATGATAAGAGCTCAGGGTGTCGTTCTGGTACCATTGCTCTTATTTCCTGCAACTCCTGGGTAACAATCAAATATTCAATCGAAGTAACAATCAATTTTATATCCAAAATCCATTTAATTAACATCATGTTCCATCAATCCCCAATTAGCTATTACGCACTGACTCTCGGTGAACTGGACCAGTGGATATATTTCCTGAGGAACTCCTATCCAAACGTCCAAATATTCCACAAGCAGAAGATCCCAGCTCCGCGTCTTTTCACAAAAAACACGTGGACCAACATGACAATAACGTAATCTTATAATTTCACCTCACTTTCAACATGATTGCACAATTGATCATCGGCGATATTCGAGAAAAAATCGATTCTCGAGAAAACTATTTTTTGGAAATGATTAATGAATGAATTAGAGTAAAGAAAACATAGCTCCGTATAGATAGCGGGTAAAAAACTTTTTTTTTTGCTTTAGTTTTTTTTTGTGACTTGGTGGTTCGATGGTGGTCAATGGTGGACCACTTTTAATGATTTGTTATAATTATTTAATTTTTTAGGATGAATTTCTTTTTTAGTCTATATTTACCGCGAAATTTACTATTTTTCAATTTCAACTTACTTGAACCGATGTAAACACGATTGGTGGTCAAAGGTATCTCAATACGAAGATCCTCAATTCATAAGTTTGCCATTTATTCAATGAACAATAGTGAAGACGTCGGAAGAGACTTTTTTCGTAGATGTTTCCTTGTGAATATCTCGGAAACTAAGCCAGCTAGAGAGATTTTGTTCCAATCCTTTTTTTAGAAAATTTTGGGACCCACAAGAGAGGAAAGGAACATCTTCTCCCTATTTCGCTTAGTTTCCGAGATATCCTCGAAAAACCAGCGATGAAAAAACTGATTTATTCTAGATACATTTTTTCTTTCAATAATTTATTTAGAATCCCTATATAATAAAGTAGTCCCTATATAATAAAGTAGATGGAATAAGAGTAAAGTTGGCAATGTCATCGTTTTATTGGTTCTGTGATTGGTTCGAGAAAAATCAAAAGTCTTATAGAAGCACGATATTCATGGAACCTAGGGGACTGCAAATGGGAAACGATTTGGAAAATTGATTTTGGGTCGAATTTTCGGAATTTAATTTCCTTTCAAAGTCATTTTTCACCCATTTCTCTTGGAGATACGAGGTTTTCCTTGAAATTTGGCAGAAGTTGCATAAGAGCACGATGTTCGGGGAACCTAGGGGACCGAAAATAGGGAACGATTTAGAAAATTGATTTTTGGTCGAATTTCCGGAATTTAATTTCCTTTCAAAGTCATTTTTCACCCATTTCTCTTGGAGATACGAGGTTTTCCTTGAAATTTGGCAGAAGTTGCATAAGAGCACGATGTTCGGGGAACCTAGGGGACCGAAAATAGGGAACGATTTAGAAAATTGATTTTTGGTCGAATTTCCGGAATTTAATTTCCTTTCAAAGTCATTTTTCACCCATTTCTCTTGGAGATACGAGGTTTTCCTTGAAATTTGGCAGAAGTTGCATAAGAGCACGATGTTTGGGGAACCTAGGGGACCGAAAAAAGGAAACGATTTAGAAAATTGATTTTTGGTCGAATTTTCGGAATTTAATTTCCTTTCAAAGTCATTTTTCACCCATTTCTCTTGGAGATACGAGGTTTTCCTTGAAATTTGGCAGAAGTTGCATAAGAGCACGATGTTTGGGGAACCTAGGGGACCGAAAAAAGGAAACGATTTAAAAAATTGATTTTTGGTCGAATTTTCGGAAT
Source organism: Aleiodes leptofemur (assembly GCA_963942555.1). NCBI lineage: Eukaryota > Metazoa > Arthropoda > Insecta > Hymenoptera > Braconidae > Aleiodes > Aleiodes leptofemur. The sequence goes on along the minus strand of OZ012614.1, from coordinate 15,297,697 downwards.
TTAATTTCCTTTCAAAGTCATTTTTCACCCATTTCTCTTGGAGATACGAGGTTTTCCTTGAAATTTGGCAGAAGTTGCATAAGAGCACGATGTTCGGGGAACCTAGGGGACCGAAAATAGGGAACGATTTAGAAAATTGATTTTTGGTCGAATTTCCGGAATTTAATTTCCTTTCAAAGTCATTTTTCACCCATTTCTCTTGGAGATACGAGGTTTTCCTTGAAATTTGGCAGAAGTTGCATAAGAGCACGATGTTTGGGGAACCTAGGGGACCGAAAAAAGGAAACGATTTAGAAAATTGATTTTTGGTCGAATTTTCGGAATTTAATTTCCTTTCAAAGTCATTTTTCACCCATTTCTCTTGGAGATACGAGGTTTTCCTTGAAATTTGGCAGAAGTTGCATAAGAGCACGATGTTCGGGGAACCTAGGGGACCGAAAATAGGGAACGATTTAGAAAATTGATTTTTGGTCGAATTTCCGGAATTTAATTTCCTTTCAAAGTCATTTTTCACCCATTTCTCTTGGAGATACGAGGTTTTCCTTGAAATTTGGCAGAAGTTGCATAAGAGCACGATGTTTGGGGAACCTAGGGGACCGAAAAAAGGAAACGATTTAGAAAATTGATTTTTGGTCGAATTTTCGGAATTTAATTTCCTTTCAAAGTCATTTTTCACCCATTTCTCTTGGAGATACGAGGTTTTCCTTGAAATTTGGCAGAAGTTGCATAAGAGCACGATGTTCGGGGAACCTAGGGGACCGAAAATAGGGAACGATTTAGAAAATTGATTTTTGGTCGAATTTCCGGAATTTAATTTCCTTTCAAAGTCATTTTTCACCCATTTCTCTTGGAGATACGAGGTTTTCCTTGAAATTTGGCAGAAGTTGCATAAGAGCACGATGTTTGGGGAACCTAGGGGACCGAAAAAAGGAAACGATTTAAAAAATTGATTTTTGGTCGAATTTTCGGAATTTAATTTCCTTTCAAAGTCATTTTTCACCCATTTCTCTTGGAGATACGAGGTTTTCCTTGAAATTTGGCAGAAGTTGCATAAGAGCACGATGTTTGGGGAACCTAGGGGACCGAAAAAAGGAAACGATTTAGAAAATTGATTTTTGGTCGAATTTTCGGAATTTAATTTCCTTTCAAAGTCATTTTTCACCCATTTCTCTTGGAGATACGAGGTTTTCCTTGAAATTTGGCAGAAGTTGCATAAGAGCACGATGTTCGGGGAACCTAGGGGACCGAAAATAGGGAACGATTTAGAAAATTGATTTTTGGTCGAATTTCCGGAATTTAATTTCCTTTCAAAGTCATTTTTCACCCATTTCTCTTGGAGATACGAGGTTTTCCTTGAAATTTGGCAGAAGTTGCATAAGAGCACGATGTTCGGGGAACCTAGGGGACCGAAAATAGGGAACGATTTAGAAAATTGATTTTTGGTCGAATTTCCGGAATTTAATTTCCTTTCAAAGTCATTTTTCACCCATTTCTCTTGGAGATACGAGGTTTTCCTTGAAATTTGGCAGAAGTTGCATAAGAGCACGATGTTCGGGGAACCTAGGGGACCGAAAATAGGGAACGATTTAGAAAATTGATTTTTGGTCGAATTTCCGGAATTTAATTTCCTTTCAAAGTCATTTTTCACCCATTTCTCTTGGAGATACGAGGTTTTCCTTGAAATTTGGCAGAAGTTGCATAAGAGCACGATGTTTGGGGAACCTAGGGGACCGAAAAAAGGAAACGATTTAGAAAATTGATTTTTGGTCGAATTTTCGGAATTTAATTTCCTTTCAAAGTCATTTTTCACCCATTTCTCTTGGAGATACGAGGTTTTCCTTGAAATTTGGCAGAAGTTGCTTAAGAGCACGATGTTCGGGGAACCTAGGGGACCGAAAATAGGGAACGATTTAGAAAATTGATTTTTGGTCGAATTTCCGGAATTCAATTTCCTTTCAAAGTCATTTTTCACCCATTTCTCTTGGAGATACGAGGTTTTCCTTGAAATTTGGCAGAAGTTGCATAAGAGCACGATGTTTGGGGAACCTAGGGGACCGAAAAAAGGAAACGATTTAGAAAATTGATTTTTGGTCGAATTTTCGGAATTTAATTTCCTTTCAAAGTCATTTTTCACCCATTTCTCTTGGAGATACGAGGTTTTCCTTGAAATTTGGCAGAAGTTGCATAAGAGCACGATGTTCGGGGAACCTAGGGGACCGAAAATAGGGAACGATTTAGAAAATTGATTTTTGGTCGAATTTCCGGAATTTAATTTCCTTTCAAAGTCATTTTTCACCCATTTCTCTTGGAGATACGAGGTTTTCCTTGAAATTTGGCAGAAGTTGCATAAGAGCACGATGTTCGGGGAACCTAGGGGACCGAAAATAGGGAACGATTTAGAAAATTGATTTTTGGTCGAATTTCCGGAATTTAATTTCCTTTCAAAGTCATTTTTCACCCATTTCTCTTGGAGATACGAGGTTTTCCTTGAAATTTGGCAGAAGTTGCATAAGAGCACGATGTTTGGGGAACCTAGGGGACCGAAAAAAGGAAACGATTTAGAAAATTGATTTTTGGTCGAATTTTCGGAATTTAATTTCCTTTCAAAGTCATTTTTCACCCATTTCTCTTGGAGATACGAGGTTTTCCTTGAAATTTGGCAGAAGTTGCATAAGAGCACGATGTTCGGGGAACCTAGGGGACCGAAAATAGGAAACGATTTAGAAAATTGATTTTTGGTCGAATTATCGGAATTTAATTTCCTTTTAAAGTCATTTTTCACCCATTTCTCTTGGAGATACGAGGTTTTCCTTGAAATTTGGCAGAAGTTGCATAAGAGCACGATGTTCGGGGAACCTAGGGGACCGAAAATAGGGAACGATTTAGAAAATTGATTTTTGGTCGAATTTTCGGAATTTAATTTCCTTTCAAAGTCATTTTTCACCCATTTCTCTTGGAGATACGAGGTTTTCCTTGAAATTTGGCAGAAGTTGCATAAGAGCACGATGTTTGGGGAACCTAGGGGACCGAAAAAAGGAAACGATTTAGAAAATTGATTTTTGGTCGAATTTTCGGAATTTAATTTCCTTTCAAAGTCATTTTTCACCCATTTCTCTTGGAGATACGAGGTTTTCCTTGAAATTTGGCAGAAGTTGCATAAGAGCACGATGTTTGGGGAACCTAGGGGACCAAAAAAAGGAAACGATTTAGAAAATTGATTTTTGGTCGAATTTTCGGAATTTAATTTCCTTTCAAAGTCATTTTTCACCCATTTCTCTTGGAGATACGAGGTTTTCCTTGAAATTTGGCAGAAGTTGCATAAGAGCACGATGTTTGGGGAACCTAGGGGACCGAAAAAAGGAAACGATTTAGAAAATTGATTTTTGGTCGAATTTTCGGAATTTAATTTCCTTTCAAAGTCATTTTTCACCCATTTCTCTTGGAGATACGAGGTTTTCCTTGAAATTTGGCAGAAGTTGCATAAGAGCACGATGTTCGGGGAACCTAGGGGACCGAAAATAGGAAACGATTTAGAAAATTGATTTTTGGTCGAATTATCGGAATTTAATTTCCTTTTAAAGTCATTTTTCACCCATTTCTCTTGGAGATACGAGGTTTTCCTTGAAATTTGGCAGAAGTTGCATAAGAGCACGATGTTCGGGGAACCTAGGGGACCGAAAATAGGGAACGATTTAGAAAATTGATTTTTGGTCGAATTTTCGGAATTTAATTTCCTTTCAAAGTCATTTTTCACCCATTTCTCTTGGAGATACGAGGTTTTCCTTGAAATTTGGCAGAAGTTGCATAAGAGCACGATGTTTGGGGAACCTAGGGGACCGAAAAAAGGAAACGATTTAGAAAATTGATTTTTGGTCGAATTTTCGGAATTTAATTTCCTTTCAAAGTCATTTTTCACCCATTTCTCTTGGAGATACGAGGTTTTCCTTGAAATTTGGCAGAAGTTGCTTAAGAGCACGATGTTCGGGGAACCTAGGGGACCGAAAATAGGGAACGATTTAGAAAATTGATTTTTGGTCGAATTTCCGGAATTCAATTTCCTTTCAAAGTCATTTTTCACCCATTTCTCTTGGAGATACGAGGTTTTCCTTGAAATTTGGCAGAAGTTGCATAAGAGCACGATGTTTGGGGAACCTAGGGGACCGAAAAAAGGAAACGATTTAAAAAATTGATTTTTGGTCGAATTTTCGGAATTTAATTTCCTTTCAAAGTCATTTTTCACCCATTTCTCTTGGAGATACGAGGTTTTCCTTGAAATTTGGCAGAAGTTGCATAAGAGCACGATGTTTGGGGAACCTAGGGGACCGAAAAAAGGAAACGATTTAAAAAATTGATTTTTGGTCGAATTTTCGGAATTTAATTTCCTTTCAAAGTCATTTTTCACCCATTTCTCTTGGAGATACGAGGTTTTCCTTGAAATTTGGCAGAAGTTGCATAAGAGCACGATGTTCGGGGAACCTAGGGGACCGAAAATAGGGAACGATTTAGAAAATTGATTTTTGGTCGAATTTCCGGAATTTAATTTCCTTTCAAAGTCATTTTTCACCCATTTCTCTTGGAGATACGAGGTTTTCCTTGAAATTTGGCAGAAGTTGCATAAGAGCACGATGTTTGGGGAACCTAGGGGACCGAAAAAAGGAAACGATTTAGAAAATTGATTTTTGGTCGAATTTTCGGAATTTAATTTCCTTTCAAAGTCATTTTTCACCCATTTCTCTTGGAGATACGAGGTTTTCCTTGAAATTTGGCAGAAGTTGCATAAGAGCACGATGTTCGGGGAACCTAGGGGACCGAAAATAGGGAACGATTTAGAAAATTGATTTTTGGTCGAATTTCCGGAATTTAATTTCCTTTCAAAGTCATTTTTCACCCATTTCTCTTGGAGATACGAGGTTTTCCTTGAAATTTGGCAGAAGTTGCATAAGAGCACGATGTTTGGGGAACCTAGGGGACCGAAAAAAGGAAACGATTTAAAAAATTGATTTTTGGTCGAATTTTCGGAATTTAATTTCCTTTCAAAGTCATTTTTCACCCATTTCTCTTGGAGATACGAGGTTTTCCTTGAAATTTGGCAGAAGTTGCATAAGAGCACGATGTTTGGGGAACCTAGGGGACCGAAAAAAGGAAACGATTTAGAAAATTGATTTTTGGTCGAATTTTCGGAATTTAATTTCCTTTCAAAGTCATTTTTCACCCATTTCTCTTGGAGATACGAGGTTTTCCTTGAAATTTGGCAGAAGTTGCATAAGAGCACGATGTTCGGGGAACCTAGGGGACCGAAAATAGGGAACGATTTAGAAAATTGATTTTTGGTCGAATTTCCGGAATTTAATTTCCTTTCAAAGTCATTTTTCACCCATTTCTCTTGGAGATACGAGGTTTTCCTTGAAATTTGGCAGAAGTTGCATAAGAGCACGATGTTCGGGGAACCTAGGGGACCGAAAATAGGGAACGATTTAGAAAATTGATTTTTGGTCGAATTTCCGGAATTTAATTTCCTTTCAAAGTCATTTTTCACCCATTTCTCTTGGAGATACGAGGTTTTCCTTGAAATTTGGCAGAAGTTGCATAAGAGCACGATGTTTGGGGAACCTAGGGGACCGAAAAAAGGAAACGATTTAGAAAATTGATTTTTGGTCGAATTTTCGGAATTTAATTTCCTTTCAAAGTCATTTTTCACCCATTTCTCTTGGAGATACGAGGTTTTCCTTGAAATTTGGCAGAAGTTGCATAAGAGCACGATGTTTGGGGAACCTAGGGGACCGAAAAAAGGAAACGATTTAAAAAATTGATTTTTGGTCGAATTTTCGGAATTTAATTTCCTTTCAAAGTCATTTTTCACCCATTTCTCTTGGAGATACGAGGTTTTCCTTGAAATTTGGCAGAAGTTGCATAAGAGCACGATGTTCGGGGAACCTAGGGGACCGAAAATAGGGAACGATTTAGAAAATTGATTTTTGGTCGAATTTCCGGAATTTAATTTCCTTTCAAAGTCATTTTTCACCCATTTCTCTTGGAGATACGAGGTTTTCCTTGAAATTTGGCAGAAGTTGCATAAGAGCACGATGTTTGGGGAACCTAGGGGACCGAAAAAAGGAAACGATTTAGAAAATTGATTTTTGGTCGAATTTTCGGAATTTAATTTCCTTTCAAAGTCATTTTTCACCCATTTCTCTTGGAGATACGAGGTTTTCCTTGAAATTTGGCAGAAGTTGCATAAGAGCACGATGTTCGGGGAACCTAGGGGACCGAAAATAGGGAACGATTTAGAAAATTGATTTTTGGTCGAATTTCCGGAATTTAATTTCCTTTCAAAGTCATTTTTCACCCATTTCTCTTGGAGATACGAGGTTTTCCTTGAAATTTGGCAGAAGTTGCATAAGAGCACGATGTTTGGGGAACCTAGGGGACCGAAAAAAGGAAACGATTTAAAAAATTGATTTTTGGTCGAATTTTCGGAATTTAATTTCCTTTCAAAGTCATTTTTCACCCATTTCTCTTGGAGATACGAGGTTTTCCTTGAAATTTGGCAGAAGTTGCATAAGAGCACGATGTTTGGGGAACCTAGGGGACCGAAAAAAGGAAACGATTTAGAAAATTGATTTTTGGTCGAATTTTCGGAATTTAATTTCCTTTCAAAGTCATTTTTCACCCATTTCTCTTGGAGATACGAGGTTTTCCTTGAAATTTGGCAGAAGTTGCATAAGAGCACGATGTTCGGGGAACCTAGGGGACCGAAAATAGGGAACGATTTAGAAAATTGATTTTTGGTCGAATTTCCGGAATTTAATTTCCTTTCAAAGTCATTTTTCACCCATTTCTCTTGGAGATACGAGGTTTTCCTTGAAATTTGGCAGAAGTTGCATAAGAGCACGATGTTCGGGGAACCTAGGGGACCGAAAATAGGGAACGATTTAGAAAATTGATTTTTGGTCGAATTTCCGGAATTTAATTTCCTTTCAAAGTCATTTTTCACCCATTTCTCTTGGAGATACGAGGTTTTCCTTGAAATTTGGCAGAAGTTGCATAAGAGCACGATGTTCGGGGAACCTAGGGGACCGAAAATAGGGAACGATTTAGAAAATTGATTTTTGGTCGAATTTCCGGAATTTAATTTCCTTTCAAAGTCATTTTTCACCCATTTCTCTTGGAGATACGAGGTTTTCCTTGAATTTTGGCAGAAGTTGCATAAGAGCACGATGTTCGGGGAACCTAGGGGACCGAAAATAGGGAACGATTTAGAAAATTGATTTTTGGTCGAATTTTCGGAATTTAATTTCCTTTCAAAGTCATTTTTCACCCATTTCTCTTGGAGATACGAGGTTTTCCTTGAAATTTGGCAGAAGTTGCATAAGAGCACGATGTTCGGGGAACCTAGGGGACCGAAAAAAGGAAACGATTTAAAAAATTGATTTTTGGTCGAATTTTCGGAATTTAATTTCCTTTCAAAGTCATTTTTCACCCATTTCTCTTGGAGATACGAGGTTTTCCTTGAAATTTGGCAGAAGTTGCATAAGAGCACGATGTTCGGGGAACCTAGGGGACCGAAAAGAGGGAACGATTTAGAAAATTGATTTTTGGTCGAATTTCCGGAATTTAATTTCCTTTCAAAGTCATTTTTCACCCATTTCTCTTGGAGATACGAGGTTTTCCTTGAAATTTGGCAGAAGTTGCATAAGAGCACGATGTTTGGGAAACCTAGGGGACCGAAAAAAGGAAACGATTTAGAAAATTGATTTTTGGTCGAATTTTCGGAATTTAATTTCCTTTCAAAGTCATTTTTCACCCATTTCTCTTGGAGATACGAGGTTTTCCTTGAAATTTGGCAGAAGTTGCATAAGAGCACGATGTTTGGGGAACCTAGGGGACCGAAAAAAGGAAACGATTTAAAAAATTGATTTTTGGTCGAATTTTCGGAATTTAATTTCCTTTCAAAGTCATTTTTCACCCATTTCTCTTGGAGATACGAGGTTTTCCTTGAAATTTGGCAGAAGTTGCATAAGAGCACGATGTTCGGGGAACCTAGGGGACCGAAAATAGGGAACGATTTAGAAAATTGATTTTTGGTCGAATTTCCGGAATTTAATTTCCTTTCAAAGTCATTTTTCACCCATTTCTCTTGGAGATACGAGGTTTTCCTTGAAATTTGGCAGAAGTTGCATAAGAGCACGATGTTTGGGGAACCTAGGGGACCGAAAAAAGGAAACGATTTAGAAAATTGATTTTTGGTCGAATTTTCGGAATTTAATTTCCTTTCAAAGTCATTTTTCACCCATTTCTCTTGGAGATACGAGGTTTTCCTTGAAATTTGGCAGAAGTTGCATAAGAGCACGATGTTCGGGGAACCTAGGGGACCGAAAATAGGGAACGATTTAGAAAATTGATTTTTGGTCGAATTTCCGGAATTTAATTTCCTTTCAAAGTCATTTTTCACCCATTTCTCTTGGAGATACGAGGTTTTCCTTGAAATTTGGCAGAAGTTGCATAAGAGCACGATGTTTGGGGAACCTAGGGGACCGAAAAAAGGAAACGATTTAAAAAATTGATTTTTGGTCGAATTTTCGGAATTTAATTTCCTTTCAAAGTCATTTTTCACCCATTTCTCTTGGAGATACGAGGTTTTCCTTGAAATTTGGCAGAAGTTGCATAAGAGCACGATGTTTGGGGAACCTAGGGGACCGAAAAAAGGAAACGATTTAGAAAATTGATTTTTGGTCGAATTTTCGGAATTTAATTTCCTTTCAAAGTCATTTTTCACCCATTTCTCTTGGAGATACGAGGTTTTCCTTGAAATTTGGCAGAAGTTGCATAAGAGCACGATGTTCGGGGAACCTAGGGGACCGAAAATAGGGAACGATTTAGAAAATTGATTTTTGGTCGAATTTCCGGAATTTAATTTCCTTTCAAAGTCATTTTTCACCCATTTCTCTTGGAGATACGAGGTTTTCCTTGAAATTTGGCAGAAGTTGCATAAGAGCACGATGTTCGGGGAACCTAGGGGACCGAAAATAGGGAACGATTTAGAAAATTGATTTTTGGTCGAATTTCCGGAATTTAATTTCCTTTCAAAGTCATTTTTCACCCATTTCTCTTGGAGATACGAGGTTTTCCTTGAAATTTGGCAGAAGTTGCATAAGAGCACGATGTTCGGGGAACCTAGGGGACCGAAAATAGGGAACGATTTAGAAAATTGATTTTTGGTCGAATTTCCGGAATTTAATTTCCTTTCAAAGTCATTTTTCACCCATTTCTCTTGGAGATACGAGGTTTTCCTTGAAATTTGGCAGAAGTTGCATAAGAGCACGATGTTCGGGGAACCTAGGGGACCGAAAATAGGGAACGATTTAGAAAATTGATTTTTGGTCGAATTTCCGGAATTTAATTTCCTTTCAAAGTCATTTTTCACCCATTTCTCTTGGAGATACGAGGTTTTCCTTGAAATTTGGCAGAAGTTGCATAAGAGCACGATGTTTGGGGAACCTAGGGGACCGAAAAAAGGAAACGATTTAAAAAATTGATTTTTGGTCGAATTTTCGGAATTTAATTTCCTTTCAAAGTCATTTTTCACCCATTTCTCTTGGAGATACGAGGTTTTTCCTGAAATTTGGCAGAAGTTGCATAAGAGCACGATGTTCGGGGAACCTAGGGGACCGAAAATAGGGAACGATTTAGAAAATTGATTTTTGGTCGAATTTCCGGAATTTAATTTCCTTTCAAAGTCATTTTTCACCCATTTCTCTTGGAGATACGAGGTTTTCCTTGAAATTTGGCAGAAGTTGCATAAGAGCACGATGTTCGGGGAACCTAGGGGACCGAAAATAGGGAACGATTTAGAAAATTGATTTTTGGTCGAATTTCCGGAATTTAATTTCCTTTCAAAGTCATTTTTCACCCATTTCTCTTGGAGATACGAGGTTTTCCTTGAAATTTGGCAGAAGTTGCATAAGAGCACGATGTTTGGGGAACCTAGGGGACCGAAAAAAGGAAACGATTTAGAAAATTGATTTTTGGTCGAATTTTCGGAATTTAATTTCCTTTCAAAGTCATTTTTCACCCATTTCTCTTGGAGATACGAGGTTTTCCTTGAAATTTGGCAGAAGTTGCATAAGAGCACGATGTTTGGGGAACCTAGGGGACCGAAAAAAGGAAACGATTTAAAAATTGATTTTTGGTCGAATTTTCGGAATTTAATTTCCTTTCAAAGTCATTTTTCACCCATTTCTCTTGGAGATACGAGGTTTTCCTTGAAATTTGGCAGAAGTTGCATAAGAGCACGATGTTCGGGGAACCTAGGGGACCGAAAATAGGGAACGATTTAGAAAATTGATTTTTGGTCGAATTTCCGGAATTTAATTTCCTTTCAAAGTCATTTTTCACCCATTTCTCTTGGAGATACGAGGTTTTCCTTGAAATTTGGCAGAAGTTGCATAAGAGCACGATGTTTGGGGAACCTAGGGGACCGAAAAAAGGAAACGATTTAGAAAATTGATTTTTGGTCGAATTTCCGGAATTTAATTTCCTTTCAAAGTCATTTTTCACCCATTTCTCTTGGAGATACGAGGTTTTCCTTGAAATTTGGCAGAAGTTGCATAAGAGCACGATGTTTGGGGAACCTAGGGGACCGAAAAAAGGAAACGATTTAAAAAATTGATTTTTGGTCGAATTTTCGGAATTTAATTTCCTTTCAAAGTCATTTTTCACCCATTTCTCTTGGAGATACGAGGTTTTCCTTGAAATTTGGCAGAAGTTGCATAAGAGCACGATGTTTGGGGAACCTAGGGGACCGAAAAAAGGAAACGATTTAGAAAATTGATTTTTGGTCGAATTTTCGGAATTTAATTTCCTTTCAAAGTCATTTTTCACCCATTTCTCTTGGAGATACGAGGTTTTCCTTGAAATTTGGCAGAAGTTGCATAAGAGCACGATGTTTGGGGAACCTAGGGGACCGAAAAAAGGAAACGATTTAGAAAATTGATTTTTGGTCGAATTTTCGGAATTTAATTTCCTTTCAAAGTCATTTCTCACCCATTTCTCTTGCAGATACGAGGTTTTCCTTGAAATTTGGCAGAAGTTGCATAAGAGCACGATGTTCGGGGAACCTAGGGGACCGAAAATAGGGAACGATTTAGAAAATTGATTTTTGGTCGAATTTCCGGAATTTAATTTCCTTTCAAAGTCATTTTTCACCCATTTCTCTTGGAGATACGAGGTTTTCCTTGAAATTTGGCAGAAGTTGCATAAGAGCACGATGTTTGGGGAACCTAGGGGACCGAAAAAAGGAAACGATTTAAAAAATTGATTTTTGGTCGAATTTTCGGAATTTAATTTCCTTTCAAAGTCATTTTTCACCCATTTCTCTTGGAGATACGAGGTTTTCCTTGAAATTTGGCAGAAGTTGCATAAGAGCACGATGTTCGGGGAACCTAGGGGACCGAAAATAGGGAACGATTTAGAAAATTGATTTTTGGTCGAATTTCCGGAATTTAATTTCCTTTCAAAGTCATTTTTCACCCATTTCTCTTGGAGATACGAGGTTTTCCTTGAAATTTGGCAGAAGTTGCATAAGAGCACGATGTTTGGGGAACCTAGGGGACCGAAAAAAGGAAACGATTTAGAAAATTGATTTTTGGTCGAATTTTCGGAATTTAATTTCCTTTCAAAGTCATTTTTCACCCATTTCTCTTGGAGATACGAGGTTTTCCTTGAAATTTGGCAGAAGTTGCATAAGAGCACGATGTTCGGGGAACCTAGGGGACCGAAAATAGGGAACGATTTAGAAAATTGATTTTTGGTCGAATTTCCGGAATTTAATTTCCTTTCAAAGTCATTTTTCACCCATTTCTCTTGGAGATACGAGGTTTTCCTTGAAATTTGGCAGAAGTTGCATAAGAGCACGATGTTCGGGGAACCTAGGGGACCGAAAAAAGGAAACGATTTAGAAAATTGATTTTTGGTCGAATTTTCGGAATTTAATTTCCTTTCAAAGTCATTTTTCACCCATTTCTCTTGGAGATACGAGGTTTTCCTTGAAATTTGGCAGAAGTTGCATAAGAGCACGATGTTCGGGGAACCTAGGGGACCGAAAATAGGGAACGATTTAGAAAATTGATTTTTGGTTGAATTTCCGGAATTTAATTTCCTTTCAAAGTCATTTTTCACCCATTTCTCTTGGAGATACGAGGTTTTCCTTGAAATTTGGCAGAAGTTGCATAAGAGCACGATGTTCGGGGAACCTAGGGGACCGAAAAAAGGAAACGATTTAAAAATTGATTTTTGGTCGAATTTTCGGAATTTAATTTCCTTTCAAAGTCATTTTTCACCCATTTCTCTTGGAGATACGAGGTTTTCCTTGAAATTTGGCAGAAGTTGCATAAGAGCACGATGTTCGGGGAACCTAGGGGACCGAAAATAGGGAACGATTTAGAAAATTGATTTTTGGTTGAATTTCCGGAATTTAATTTCCTTTCAAAGTCATTTTTCACCCATTTCTCTTGGAGATACGAGGTTTTCCTTGAAATTTGGCAGAAGTTGCATAAGAGCACGATGTTCGGGGAACCTAGGGGACCGAAAAAAGGAAACGATTTAGAAAATTGATTTTTGGTCGAATTTTCGGAATTTAATTTCCTTTCAAAGTCATTTTTCACCCATTTCTCTTGGAGATACGAGGTTTTCCTTGAAATTTGGCAGAAGTTGCATAAGAGCACGATGTTTGGGGAACCTAGGGGACCGAAAAAAGGAAACGATTTAAAAAATTGATTTTTGGTCGAATTTTCGGAATTTAATTTCCTTTCAAAGTCATTTTTCACCCATTTCTCTTGGAGATACGAGGTTTTCCTTGAAATTTGGCAGAAGTTGCATAAGAGCACGATGTTTGGGGAACCTAGGGGACCGAAAAAAGGAAACGATTTAGAAAATTGATTTTTGGTCGAATTTTCGGAATTTAATTTCCTTTCAAAGTCATTTTTCACCCATTTCTCTTGGAGATACGAGGTTTTCCTTGAAATTTGGCAGAAGTTGCATAAGAGCACGATGTTCGGGGAACCTAGGGGACCGAAAATAGGGAACGATTTAGAAAATTGATTTTTGGTCGAATTTCCGGAATTTAATTTCCTTTCAAAGTCATTTTTCACCCATTTCTCTTGGAGATACGAGGTTTTCCTTGAAATTTGGCAGAAGTTGCATAAGAGCACGATGTTCGGGGAACCTAGGGGACCGAAAATAGGGAACGATTTAGAAAATTGATTTTTGGTCGAATTTCCGGAATTTAATTTCCTTTCAAAGTCATTTTTCACCCATTTCTCTTGGAGATACGAGGTTTTCCTTGAAATTTGGCAGAAGTTGCATAAGAGCACGATGTTCGGGGAACCTAGGGGACCGAAAAAAGGAAACGATTTAGAAAATTGATTTTTGGTCGAATTTTCGGAATTTAATTTCCTTTCAAAGTCATTTTTCACCCATTTCTCTTGGAGATACGAGGTTTTCCTTGAAATTTGGCAGAAGTTGCATAAGAGCACGATGTTCGGGGAACCTAGGGGACCGAAAATAGGAAACGATTTAGAAAATTGATTTTTGGTCGAATTATCGGAATTTAATTTCCTTTTAAAGTCATTTTTCACCCATTTCTCTTGGAGATACGAGGTTTTCCTTGAAATTTGGCAGAAGTTGCATAAGAGCACGATGTTCGGGGAACCTAGGGGACCGAAAATAGGGAACGATTTAGAAAATTGATTTTTGGTCGAATTTTCAGAATTTAATTTCCTTTCAAAGTCATTTTTCACCCATTTCTCTTGGAGATACGAGGTTTTCCTTGAAATTTGGCAGAAGTTGCATAAGAGCACGATGTTTGGGGAACCTAGGGGACCGAAAAAAGGAAACGATTTAGAAAATTGATTTTTGGTCGAATTTTCGGAATTTAATTTCCTTTCAAAGTCATTTTTCACCCATTTCTCTTGGAGATACGAGGTTTTCCTTGAAATTTGGCAGAAGTTGCTTAAGAGCACGATGTTCGGGGAACCTAGGGGACCGAAAATAGGGAACGATTTAGAAAATTGATTTTTGGTCGAATTTTCGGAATTTAATTTCCTTTCAAAGTCATTTTTCACCCATTTCTCTTGGAGATACGAGGTTTTCCTTGAAATTTGGCAGAAGTTGCATAAGAGCACGATGTTCGGGGAACCTAGGGGACCGAAAATAGGGAACGATTTAGAAAATTGATTTTTGGTCGAATTTCCGGAATTTAATTTCCTTTCAAAGTCATTTTTCACCCATTTCTCTTGGAGATACGAGGTTTTCCTTGAAATTTGGCAGAAGTTGCATAAGAGCACGATGTTCGGGGAACCTAGGGGACCGAAAATAGGGAACGATTTAGAAAATTGATTTTTGGTCGAATTTCCGGAATTTAATTTCCTTTCAAAGTCATTTTTCACCCATTTCTCTTGGAGATACGAGGTTTTCCTTGAAATTTGGCAGAAGTTGCATAAGAGCACGATGTTCGGGGAACCTAGGGGACCGAAAATAGGGAACGATTTAGAAAATTGATTTTTGGTCGAATTTCCGGAATTTAATTTCCTTTCAAAGTCATTTTTCACCCATTTCTCTTGGAGATACGAGGTTTTCCTTGAAATTTGGCAGAAGTTGCATAAGAGCACGATGTTTGGGGAACCTAGGGGACCGAAAAAAGGAAACGATTTAAAAATTGATTTTTGGTCGAATTTTCGGAATTTAATTTCCTTTCAAAGTCATTTTTCACCCATTTCTCTTGGAGATACGAGGTTTTCCCTGAAATTTGGCAGAAGTTGCATAAGAGCACGATGTTCGGGGAACCTAGGGGACCGAAAATAGGGAACGATTTAGAAAATTGATTTTTGGTCGAATTTCCGGAATTTAATTTCCTTTCAAAGTCATTTTTCACCCATTTCTCTTGGAGATACGAGGTTTTCCTTGAAATTTGGCAGAAGTTGCATAAGAGCACGATGTTCGGGGAACCTAGGGGACCGAAAATAGGGAACGATTTAGAAAATTGATTTTTGGTCGAATTTCCGGAATTTAATTTCCTTTCAAAGTCATTTTTCACCCATTTCTCTTGGAGATACGAGGTTTTCCTTGAAATTTGGCAGAAGTTGCATAAGAGCACGATGTTTGGGGAACCTAGGGGACCGAAAAAAGGAAACGATTTAGAAAATTGATTTTTGGTCGAATTTTCGGAATTTAATTTCCTTTCAAAGTCATTTTTCACCCATTTCTCTTGGAGATACGAGGTTTTCCTTGAAATTTGGCAGAAGTTGCATAAGAGCACGATGTTTGGGGAACCTAGGGGACCGAAAAAAGGAAACGATTTAAAAAATTGATTTTTGGTCGAATTTTCGGAATTTAATTTCCTTTCAAAGTCATTTTTCACCCATTTCTCTTGGAGATACGAGGTTTTCCTTGAAATTTGGCAGAAGTTGCATAAGAGCACGATGTTCGGGGAACCTAGGGGACCGAAAATAGGAAACGATTTAGAAAATTGATTTTTGGTCGAATTATCGGAATTTAATTTCCTTTTAAAGTCATTTTTCACCCATTTCTCTTGGAGATACGAGGTTTTCCTTGAAATTTGGCAGAAGTTGCATAAGAGCACGATGTTCGGGGAACCTAGGGGACCGAAAAAAGGAAACGATTTAGAAAATTGATTTTTGGTCGAATTTCCGGAATTTAATTTCCTTTCAAAGTCATTTTTCACCCATTTCTCTTGGAGATACGAGGTTTTCCTTGAAATTTGGCAGAAGTTGCATAAGAGCACGATGTTTGGGGAACCTAGGGGACCGAAAAAAGGAAACGATTTAGAAAATTGATTTTTGGTCGAATTTTCGGAATTTAATTTCCTTTCAAAGTCATTTTTCACCCATTTCTCTTGGAGATACGAGGTTTTCCTTGAAATTTGGCAGAAGTTGCATAAGAGCACGATGTTCGGGGAACCTAGGGGACCGAAAATAGGGAACGATTTAGAAAATTGATTTTTGGTCGAATTTCCGGAATTTAATTTCCTTTCAAAGTCATTTTTCACCCATTTCTCTTGGAGATACGAGGTTTTCCTTGAAATTTGGCAGAAGTTGCATAAGAGCACGATGTTCGGGGAACCTAGGGGACCGAAAATAGGGAACGATTTAGAAAATTGATTTTTGGTTGAATTTCCGGAATTTAATTTCCTTTCAAAGTCATTTTTCACCCATTTCTCTTGGAGATACGAGGTTTTCCTTGAAATTTGGCAGAAGTTGCATAAGAGCACGATGTTCGGGGAACCTAGGGGACCGAAAATAGGGAACGATTTAGAAAATTGATTTTTGGTCGAATTTCCGGAATTTAATTTCCTTTCAAAGTCATTTTTCACCCATTTCTCTTGGAGATACGAGGTTTTCCTTGAAATTTGGCAGAAGTTGCATAAGAGCACGATGTTCGGGGAACCTAGGGGACCGAAAATAGGGAACGATTTAGAAAATTGATTTTTGGTCGAATTTCCGGAATTTAATTTCCTTTCAAAGTCATTTTTCACCCATTTCTCTTGGAGATACGAGGTTTTCCTTGAAATTTGGCAGAAGTTGCATAAGAGCACGATGTTTGGGGAACCTAGGGGACCGAAAAAAGGAAACGATTTAGAAAATTGATTTTTGGTCGAATTTTCGGAATTTAATTTCCTTTCAAAGTCATTTTTCACCCATTTCTCTTGGAGATACGAGGTTTTCCTTGAAATTTGGCAGAAGTTGCATAAGAGCACGATGTTCGGGGAAACTAGGGGACCGAAAATAGGAAACGATTTAGAAAATTGATTTTTGGTCGAATTATCGGAATTTAATTTCCTTTTAAAGTCATTTTTCACCCATTTCTCTTGGAGATACGAGGTTTTCCTTGAAATTTGGCAGAAGTTGCATAAGAGCACGATGTTCGGGGAACCTAGGGGACCGAAAATAGGGAACGATTTAGAAAATTGATTTTTGGTCGAATTTTCAGAATTTAATTTCCATTCAAAGTCATTTTTCACCCATTTCTCTTGGAGATACGAGGTTTTCCTTGAAATTTGGCAGAAGTTGCATAAGAGCACGATGTTTGGGGAACCTAGGGGACCGAAAAAAGGAAACGATTTAGAAAATTGATTTTTGGTCGAATTTTCGGAATTTAATTTCCTTTCAAAGTCATTTTTCACCCATTTCTCTTGGAGATACGAGGTTTTCCTTGAAATTTGGCAGAAGTTGCATAAGAGCACGATGTTTGGGGAACCTAGGGGACCGAAAAAAGGAAACGATTTAGAAAATTGATTTTTGGTCGAATTTTCGGAATTTAATTTCCTTTCAAAGTCATTTTTCACCCATTTCTCTTGGAGATACGAGGTTTTCCTTGAAATTTGGCAGAAGTTGCATAAGAGCACGATGTTTGGGGAACCTAGGGGACCGAAAAAAGGAAACGATTTAAAAAATTGATTTTTGGTCGAATTTTCGGAATTTAATTTCCTTTCAAAGTCATTTTTCACCCATTTCTCTTGGAGATACGAGGTTTTCCTTGAAATTTGGCAGAAGTTGCATAAGAGCACGATGTTCGGGGAACCTAGGGGACCGAAAATAGGGAACGATTTAGAAAATTGATTTTTGGTCGAATTTCCGGAATTTAATTTCCTTTCAAAGTCATTTTTCACCCATTTCTCTTGGAGATACGAGGTTTTCCTTGAAATTTGGCAGAAGTTGCATAAGAGCACGATGTTTGGGGAACCTAGGGGACCGAAAAAAGGAAACGATTTAGAAAATTGATTTTTGGTCGAATTTTCGGAATTTAATTTCCTTTCAAAGTCATTTTTCACCCATTTCTCTTGGAGATACGAGGTTTTCCTTGAAATTTGGCAGAAGTTGCATAAGAGCACGATGTTCGGGGAACCTAGGGGACCGAAAATAGGGAACGATTTAGAAAATTGATTTTTGGTCGAATTTCCGGAATTTAATTTCCTTTCAAAGTCATTTTTCACCCATTTCTCTTGGAGATACGAGGTTTTCCTTGAAATTTGGCAGAAGTTGCATAAGAGCACGATGTTCGGGGAACCTAGGGGACCGAAAATAGGGAACGATTTAGAAAATTGATTTTTGGTTGAATTTCCGGAATTTAATTTCCTTTCAAAGTCATTTTTCACCCATTTCTCTTGGAGATACGAGGTTTTCCTTGAAATTTGGCAGAAGTTGCATAAGAGCACGATGTTCGGGGAACCTAGGGGACCGAAAAAAGGAAACGATTTAGAAAATTGATTTTTGGTCGAATTTTCGGAATTTAATTTCCTTTCAAAGTCATTTTTCACCCATTTCTCTTGGAGATACGAGGTTTTCCTTGAAATTTGGCAGAAGTTGCATAAGAGCACGATGTTCGGGGAACCTAGGGGACCGAAAAAAGGAAACGATTTAGAAAATTGATTTTTGGTCGAATTTTCGGAATTTAATTTCCTTTCAAAGTCATTTTTCACCCATTTCTCTTGGAGATACGAGGTTTTCCTTGAAATTTGGCAGAAGTTGCATAAGAGCACGATGTTCGGGGAACCTAGGGGACCGAAAATAGGGAACGATTTAGAAAATTGATTTTTGGTCGA
The DNA here is from genome assembly GCA_963942555.1 of Aleiodes leptofemur. Taxonomy (NCBI): domain Eukaryota; kingdom Metazoa; phylum Arthropoda; class Insecta; order Hymenoptera; family Braconidae; genus Aleiodes; species Aleiodes leptofemur. The sequence goes on along the minus strand of OZ012614.1, from coordinate 15,279,081 downwards.
ATTTCCGGAATTTAATTTCCTTTCAAAGTCATTTTTCACCCATTTCTCTTGGAGATACGAGGTTTTCCTTGAAATTTGGCAGAAGTTGCATAAGAGCACGATGTTCGGGGAACCTAGGGGACCGAAAATAGGGAACGATTTAGAAAATTGATTTTTGGTCGAATTTCCGGAATTTAATTTCCTTTCAAAGTCATTTTTCACCCATTTCTCTTGGAGATACGAGGTTTTCCTTGAAATTTGGCAGAAGTTGCATAGGAGCACGATGTTCGGGGAACCTAGGGGACCGAAAAAAGGAAACGATTTAGAAAATTGATTTTTGGTCGAATTTTCGGAATTTAATTTCCTTTCAAAGTCATTTTTCACCCATTTCTCTTGGAGATACGAGGTTTTCCTTGAAATTTGGCAGAAGTTGCATAAGAGCACCGATGTTCGGGGAACCTAGG